>SKCR01040303.1:0-60198 GCA_019454045.1 Zanthoxylum bungeanum | reverse complement strand
TTAGATTTTAACTGTTTGCCGACTAATTGCCTAGGCCCCGCCTAGGCGCTAGGCGTTGGGTCGCTGCCCGACTAGCGCCTAGCGCATTTTAGAACACTGAACCATAGTCCATAAATTAATAAAAATAAATAATGTGGTCCATCGGGTCTTTTCATCCAATTAATGCAGTTAGACCACATCAATTTGTACAAAATAAATATGGTGCAAGAGTTTGTGGCTCTATTATGGAAAATGATACTTTGCCAGAACGGGCACCCATTCGCAAAGTCCAAAACACACTGTTTGGATTTGCCTGTTTGGGGCACCCAAATGAAAAGAAAGAAGGAAGAAGTAATTACTAGATGTACATATCCAATCTAGAAAGAAGAAAAGAAAGAAATTTATTTAATTTTTTTAAAATGAGTACTAGGATCGCAAATTAACAATCAAGCAGTATTGAGGCTAAGCCAAACATTGTGTGATTACATTTCCATATATATATATATATATAGGTACACGGACAGAAAATACAATTAGTTATGGCTGATAGTGAGGCTTCATCGACATCATGTTTTTTGCCAAATGCATTAAAAAAATAAATTTTATTGAATTCAGGAACAAGCCCCGTCTACTCCAATACAAAGCTTTATAAGCAGATTTTACCAGCAAGACATACCAAAATTTTCCATGCATAATCCTTGACATCTCCCCTACAATATCCTATAGTTACTCTACATATTAAATATCTTAGTCAAAGTTAATTTTATTATAAATTTTAAAAAGATGACATTATGCAAATCTCTCTCTGGGAATTGTATTGGATGTGCATTTGCATATATTTATCACAATGTATCAAGAAGAGTTCAGAGTAGGAAAGAATTCCCCAGAAACTATAGGGAAAGCCCAATAGAAACCACCTTTAGAAAATCAACTTCTTGCTTTATGTATATACACTTGACAAATGAATGAAGTAATGGTCGACAATGGCATATGTAGTATCTAAAACACAACTTGAAAAAGACTCAACTGACTACCATTCAAAAAAAAATACTCAACTCATTAAAAGCATTGGAACCAGTGTTTAAAAAACGGTTGAGGCGGCCGCCTCGAGGCGCCGCCTCGCCGCCTCGCGGCGACGGCGCCTCGAGGCGGCCGCATTATGCGGTTTTTCTGAGGCGCCCGCCTCTCTGCTGGTGAGGCGGCCGCCTCAGGCCGCCTCACGCATAATCGGGGTGAGGCGGCCGCCTCACCAGCAAAGGTTTTTTTTTTTTTTTTTAAATTTTCTAAATGAAACGACGACGTTTTGGGCTTCCAAAACATCGTCGTTCCATTGAACAACTGAGTGGCAGTAGAGCACTTGCACAAAAAAGGAGCAGAGACCAAAGTAAGTTAATCTTGTACAAATAATGCAATTTATATAATCAAATTAAAAAATAATACGACTTTATGTTATTTGTTTGGGAAAAGAAAAGCTCCACAATTAGTGGATGAAGACAATACAAGTGAAGGAGGTTCTTTGGATGATGACCCATCTGATGATGACATAGCTTTTGACCCAAGCTTCATGTCGCTAGACACTAATGATAGCTTATTTAGGGATTATTTATCAATAATTTTTTGAACATACTATGAATTATGAAGAAAGTAATGTATTTTGGATTACTTATCAATAGTTTTTTGAACATACTATGAATTATGAAGAAATGAATGTATTTTGGATTGTTTTTCCGATTTTCGGATCGAGGCGCCCGCCTCACCGCCTCGAGGAGGTCCGCCTCGCGCCTCAATGGCCGGCCGCCTCGAGGCGCCGCCCCGTATTTTTAAACATTGATTGGAACACCGTAGCTTCTTTACAACTTAAGTTTTTTTCAAACATCTAGAACCAACACCCACAAATGAAATTAATTTAATCATGATAAACATATTTTTACAAAGTATTTAACAAAAATCCTTCTGCCACTTCAATACATGTGGAAGACTATCAATATATGCCACTTTGAGACAACTATTAAAGCATAATTCAGTTTCCAAAGCTAAAGACCAACATGCATATCTACAGTACATCTTTTGTTATATAATGGCGAATCCACATACGATACAAACATGTGAAAAACAAATAAACTCAAATGAAACATGCCACTCGCATCAAAGTAGAAAGCTAAATCTGAACTAGCCACTCCTACAACACACTAGTGCCTTTAAAGAACGACTTCCTGGAAAGAGCGACATTCATCTAGCTATGCAGACAATTATAATCTTGCAGCATCTTTATATTTCAATAAACCCATATTCACGGGCATGAAAGGCTGAATAACCTGAATTATCCCAAAATGACACTCCATGCAGACTGTCTCCCTACCCCCAACCTCAGATAACCAACAAATTCAATAGCTCAACCAAAAACAAAAGGCACCCAGCGCGCATAAATCACACTAAAAACAAATTAACACCTGGCATCAAGCACATCTAATGTCTGCAACTGATTTCAAGAAGCAGAGCAACCCAAAACTTAACTTTGAGGGACCATTTCGAAGACCAATAACATAGCATCCGAAATTCTCACACTAGCACATTATGAAAAATGATTTTTTTTTTTTTCCATTTACATACCACTTTTGAGAAATTCCTCTACAAACATGATTAACGAATCAAACAATTATAAACACGACAACGCCCAACGGCCCAAGCTCTGCTAAACTAACAGACCAAAGAAGCTACAACACAAATATCAATATTATAAGCTTTTGTACCGTAGAGCTATTCAATTCCCACAAGCAGTTACTCAGCATCCACTAAAAAAATGATTTTTTTCCCAAAAAAAAATGAAATCTTACCTCGAATCGAATGTTCTTGTAAACAAGCTCTTCAACGTTGCTACCAACAGTAGGGTGAGTAGTAACAACCTCTCCCAAGTGCAACTTGTAAAGCGTCGTCGTTTTTCCAGCATTATCCAACCCCACAATTATTATTTTATAATCCTTCCCAGGAAACAACATGAACCAAAACTTCGATACCAACGCCCCCATCCCTTTTCCTCTTTAAATCCCTAAAAATTATACATCACCTAAAATCAACAAAAAATTAAAAAAAAAAAAAAAAATTCGATTCTGTGAATTAGAGATCGAACCTGGATGGAGAGACTTGGAGATGATGAAATGGACGGCTGTAATGGGTGGGAGCTGATTTGCGATGGAGGGGGATTGAAGCCTCTGAATTTGGGAATTGCGATGGAGAGATCTGTTTTTGTTGACGGTGATTGAGATTTTAAGACAACGCTTGTTTTATTTTTATTTAGTTTTTTGGGTTTTTTTTTTCAATCGAAGGGGAATGTGAACGGATCGTTCTTCCATGAAAGAAAGGGAGATGACGTGGAATCCATTGCTGTCTGTTCCATGCTGGCAGCTTACGTGGACCTAGGTGGCCCCCGCATTATTATATGGGTTTCGCTGTTGAACTTCTTGTAATTGGATATCGGAAAAATAATAAAATTGAAAATTGAATTTACTAAAAACTTAAAATTGATCCATAAATTTATAATGTTTCATATTTAATATTAAAAATTTTAAATTTAAAGTCCGATTTTTTAGGACAATCTCTCATGCACCCACAAGAGTGGGGTTCCAACGCCATATCTTTTATTTTCAATTAAAAGAAATTTATCAACTCAACATTTTGCATTGTAGGTGCTTAAAAATAGCCATGTCATTAGAGATACATGTTTATACATAAAAAAAATCCTTCTTCAACAAGCTTCCAGAGTAAAACTACTATAAATAGACAAAGGTCTAATAGAAAGGTGTCACATGTT
Source organism: Zanthoxylum bungeanum (assembly GCA_019454045.1). Lineage (NCBI taxonomy): Eukaryota > Viridiplantae > Streptophyta > Magnoliopsida > Sapindales > Rutaceae > Zanthoxylum > Zanthoxylum bungeanum. Next base: position 56,411 of record SKCR01040303.1, on the reverse strand, counting down.
ATGGTATAGTTGTACTAATAGATAGGAGGAGTTGGAAACAACCTCCGAGGATAACAATCCCGAACATAACCTGAGTTCAATTCTGAAGTAATATTATCTCGAAATCTATAAGAACTCCTGACATACCGGACTGAACCAGAACGAGCTCACTGAGATTCCGGAGTAACGTCACTTCGGAATCATTATACTTCGAATAAGGAAAGAACTCATAAGACTCACATATAATCTAGTATACACCGACCCCAAACTCAAGAGAGGTTTGTACCCCGGAACAACCAAGAGAACACCAGAAGTATTTCGATCTTAAATATCACAACTTCCAGGATATTCCCGAGTACATCGGAGCATTCCGGAGTACTCACGAATGCCCCAGAAGTCCTGAACGTCATATATATTTTTGCCCAAGATTACATAAAATAATGATTCGCTTACTTTAACATGCAAGATTAATTAACATGTATCATCACAAGTGTTATGATAACTCATATTCTAACATGTACTAAGAGAGGTGTACACCATGCAGACAAGTCACGAGTCCATCGATGGACACGTACATTGACACCTCCACCTAAAATATCATATATAAGCCAATAAGCTTCTAAATATAGGGGTTGGAAAATTGACAATGGTATAAAAAATAATTAGAAGCATCTTGTATTCTATAAAGCCTAAAAAGACACAAATGTACAAAGTGGAAGGAGATCCTAATCAAAATTGAACGTTTGTGCAGGCCCAAATAAAATATCACGTGCGTCATCATCGCGTCATCATGACGTCAGCACAATAATTCAGTCTGCCGACATGCGTCATCATCGCATCATCATGACGTCAGCACAATAATTCATTTTACCGACACGCGTCATCACTTGCGTCATCATGAAGTCAGCGTCGCGACTCCAAGCCTTCAAGCGTTGTGAACCGAGCCAATAAAGGATTCTGCCGACAGCCGTAATTCACTGTAGAGCGCGTTGCGACGCCAAGCCTTCACGCGTCGCGTCGCGGCCCGATTTTGAAGCCTATAAATAGAGGTTGATTTCATTTGAATTCTTCATACTTTCTTCTGGGGAATTTCCTTAGAATACTAAGAAGAGAGTATCTTGTTTGTTTAATTTTAGTTTTCTTGTATTTAAGTTTTATTTTAAGCAATAAATCTTTCTTTGTTTTATTTAAAAGTATGAGTATGTAACTTTCTTCTGCTGGGGTGAAAGGTAAAACTTTTATTATAATAATTTAGATTAATCTGCCTTAGTTATAATATATAAATTATCTTAAAACCTGACTTAATTGGATACCGCCTTATTAGTCGGTTGGACTTAATTAAATTAAATTTAACCTGACTTAATTGGATACCGCCTTATGGTCGGTTGGAATTAATTAAAAATCTGACTTAATCAGGATACCGCCTATATGATCGGTTGATAATATAACGCAAATTTATATATTATAATAAGGGAGATTTCTAAATTTGAAATAATAAAAGTGGATCCTCAAACCCCAGCATTTTATTCATTGTTATAATTTTACCTTTTTAGTTTTCAAATTTGTTTTATAATATTTTATTTATTTATGTCTTTAGTAGTCCTAGGTATGTGTTGTAACTAAATATGTTATCTAGGGTTGTGATGAAAACCAATATCAATGATTTAATAAGTTGACTTTTCTTATGTCTTGTGTGGTGTATAAGTTTATTTATTGGGTAGTGAATGGAGCCAAGCTTTAGCTCTGTTTTTAAAGAATATGGGAACACACGCAGACGCGTTGCTTCTTCTGCCGCTCAGTTGTAATTGAATGTGCCATAAACTTCTAGGAAGTTGCTGATGTGGGCATTAGGATCTTCAGTTGCACTTCCCCCGAACTGGACTGATTGCTGTATCATCTGAATGCATGTTTTGATGTCACACGCATTTGCAGGTAAGGAAGGAAGTACAATGCATGACATGAAGCTGTCAACCACCAGAATTGTTCTGTCTCGAATGGGAATTGGTGGTGTAACTTCCAAAGGTTCAGGTTCTTGATTGTTCATGTTGAAAAATACTTTTTGGCCTTCTCGCCTTTCCCTTTCTTAATTGTATGATATTTCTTTCAATTTCTGGGTCAAGCAGACAGATTTCAAAGCTTTTGTATCTTAATAGTAAAAGATAAATAAGTCCCCGGCAACGGCGCTAAAAACTTGATCGGTGGTAAACACACACGTAACGCAAGCGCACGTATCGTTCAAGTAGTATAAAATATATCGATCCCACGAGGACTTAATACATATGCTATCAATTTACGAAGCTAAATATCTACGAGTATCTAATTGATTTGATTGTTGGTTGGAAGGTGATTTTTATCTAAAACAAGCAAATAAAATAGAATAAAGGTAGATTTTAAGTTTTAAACAATGATATGAAAATATCCAGGGTTGTGAATCCTACCAATATCTTTCTAAAGATGAGTTGATTATTTTATGCTTGTGTAACTAGTTTATTAACCTGGAACACTAAAATATGCAAAAGCCTCTTCCGATGGTCAGATGCAAACACTCAAAGTAACCCAATTAACTATATTCCTATGTTAATTAAGAAACTTCGAATTCATTAAGTTTAAGTTCCAATTATGGCTACCCACGCCCGACAAGTATATTCCTATTTTGGAAGGAAATCTCTAAGTTTAATGTGAGAACGTGAGCTATTGAGTCTATGGCTAAACCTAAAATCCATTTTCGAAGTTCATTTTAAGTTTACCTAATCAATCTTATTAGTGGCCAATTAACAAGAAGCATTAAGAACTAGGTGATTATGTGCTTTATGCTGAATTGGTTATTATGTGTGCTTCATGGTTGGTTGAATGATGATTGTATGTATGTCTGAGTGTATGTACGTGTATGATAGAACCCGTAACATAAACAGATAGTGTACGCTTATGTGAAGTGAATGAATGATTTGAAGACTGATGTGAATATCAGATGTTTTAAAACGTGTTTGATAAGTTGTATCGGTACAAATGCATGTGTAAGGATTCTGAAAGTGTGTTTGCATGAATATAAGAGAAAGTTGCTATGATATGTGTAAATGCATATGAATCTTGAATGTAAAGCTATTATAAAGTTATCGTGATTAAAGTAAGTTAAAGAAAGTTTGTAATCGAATAGAATGAAGTTTATTGGATTTTCCGATTTGATGATATTTCAAGGATGAATATTTGTCATAAAAGTATATATGTATGATTTCACGTTTCATGTTATTGAATTGAATTTGATATTAAACGATATACTCTATGGTATTCGAGTTTTGTTTTGTATGCTTAGGATGTTTTGGCTTTTAGATTGGCACATATATATGTAAATATATATGAGGATTTACATATGTAATAGATAAAGAATTAGTTAAATGTTGATAAAGCTGAATTTATAACTTGGTAATGTTGAAAGTTTCCAGTATGCTTGACTTTATGTTTTTTTGGTTGCATGAGCAGGGTTACTTACTGAGTTTTTAAAACTCACACCAAACCAGTTTGTTAGTTTTGCAGGTTGGCTACCAGATGGGTCAGCCACTTCAGCTTTGGAAGTCATGCTTGAGACGTGGATCACCCAAGCAACAGTCACCATCGCAAGTGTCATGTGAGAAGTTTTAGAAGTTTAGGATATTTGATTTATTATTTTATTTATCGTGTTGAGCAAGCCGTTTGTATTAAATAAATGTTTTGATTGCTTATGATGTTGTGGGCATAGAGCCCTTGAGTATTGATAGATGATATGGGCACGAAACCCTTAGGTGATGATTTTGATGTGTTGGTGTGGACCTGAGGTCCATTATAATATATGATGTTTATTTCAGGTTCATTTTGATGCTGGAATGAGATATAGGTTGTCCGGTTTTAGGATGCATCATGCCAGATTTTTGTAAATTTATAAGCTTATGGAGATGGGTCAATCATGTATCATGCCGATAGCATCCGGCCTCTGGCGGGGTGTTACATTGACTTTCTTTTCTGTTTTGGCGGCGCAGTGGTATGATGATGGGGTGATGTTGTTCCATCACAACTTGGAACACTCTTGCCACCAAATTTCTTGCAAAATAATTTCCCCCAGCCAGAACAGCTAAGCTGAGGAACGACATCACATACTTTGTGTAACATGACTCAGAATCCCTCTGAGAAAGCATGTGAAAGATACAAAAAATTGATCCGAAAATATCCTCACCATGAGATTGTAAATTGGCTACAAGTCCAAACCTTCTACAATGGACTTTCTAGACTAATGAGAACCACAATAGATGCTGCTGTTGGAGGAGCTTTAATGGCAAAAGGAGAAGATCAGGCCTGAGACTTAATTGAAGAAATGGACAACAACAATTCATTGTGGCCAACAGAAAGGAGCATTATCTAACGAATAGTAGGAATCCACGAAGTAGGAGCCAATACAACAATGAATGCCAAGTTGGATCAGATATGCAAATATCTGGAAACTTTTAGCATGCAGGGTAATGCTGGATCCATAAGTTCACCATATGGAGGAGCACTAGAGGAAAAATCTTACAACCAACATGATGAGAATGTGAACTATGTCAGCAATTTCAATAGACAGGGAAACAATCCATATTCCAATACCTATAACCCAAGTTGGAGGAATCATCCCAATTTCACATGGAGCAAAACTTTAGGGCAAAAAAACAATCCACCACCTAGATTCCAACAGCAGAACAAAGGCCATGAGTATGAAAAAGAACCAGGAATAGCAGAAGTGCTTGCCCATATGAAAAAACAAGAAGCAAAATACGACGCTTTAGCAACTGTGGTTCAAAATCAAGCAGTATTTTTGAAGACACTGGAAAATCAAATGGGACAACTGGCCAATGCTCAGAGTTACAGACCGTAAGGTACCCTTCCTAGCAACACATAATCAAATCCAAGGAACAGAGGGAAGGAGTAATGCCAAGCCATCACGTTGAAAAGCAGAACTGAAATTAACAAAGATGTTGGAATCAAGGCATCTACTGAGGAAGTTCCTAAAAGCAACGAAGTAGATCCACAGATGAAAGAAAAGAGGCAAAAGAAAATGATCGAGAAAGATGTACTCCACTTCCACCTTTTCCACAACGTCTTCTGAAACACAAACTGGATAAATAATTTGCTCGATTTCTGGAGATATTCAAAAAGCTGCATATCAACATTCCATTTGCAGAAGCTTTGGAACAAATGCCCAGTTATGTTAAATTCATGAAAGATATTCTATCATGAAAGTGAAGATTGGGAGATTACGAGACAGTAGTATTAACAGAAGAATGCAGCGCATCATTCAGATGAAGCTCCTCCTAAAGTTGAAGGATCCTGGCAGTTTCACCGTTCATTGCACCATATTAGAACATTACTTCGGTAAGGCTTTGTGTGATTTAGGTGCTAGTATTAATTTGATGCCTTTGTCTATTTATAGAAAACTATAGATTGGAGAAGCAAAGCCCACCTCAGTCACTCTGCAACTGGCTGACAGATCACTCACATTTCCGAGAGGGGTAGTGGAAGATGTGATGGTCAAAGTCGACAAATTCATTTTCCCAGCAGATTTCATTGTCTTTGACATGGAGGAAGACAAAGACGTATCCATCATCCTCGGGAGACCATTCTTGGCTACAGGTCGAACCATCATTGATGTACAAAAAGGTGAATTAACCATGAGGGTTCAGGACCAAGAAGTGACATTCAATGTTTTCAAAGCCATGAAATTCCCGAATGATGAAAAGAATAAAGAATGTTTCAGACTTGATGTAATAGATAGTATCATCCAGAACATAGATGTAATGCAACTTTTGACTGACAAACTTGAAGCATGCATCACCAATATGACTGACATAGAATTAGATGATGAGATTCTGGAATGTATCAACTATATTGATAGATCATCTCGCTTTAGATCGACACCACATATGGAATGCTTGGAACTACCAAAAAAGGATTTAATCGAGCCCTCGATTAAAGAACCACCGCAGCTGGAACTAAAGCCACTTCTGAGCCATCTCAGGTATGTATACTTGGAAAATTCTTCTGATTTACCTATGATTATTTCTTCGTCGCTAACATGGGTGCATGAAGATAAGTTGTTGAGAGTGTTACGCAAGCAAAGAGCTATTGGCTGGACTATAACAGACATTCGAGGCATCGGTCCATTATTTTACATGCACAAAATCCTGATGAACGATGATACAAAGCCACAGTGGAGCATCAACGGAGATTGAATCCAATCATGAAGGAAGTTGTAAAGAAAGAAATTATCAAATGGTTGGATGCATGCATCATCTACCCCATCTCTGAGAACATTTGGGTGAGTCATATGCAATATGTTCCCAAGAAAGGAGGAATGACTGTAGTCACCAATGAAAAGAATGAGTTGATTCCAACAAGAACAATGATTGGATGGAGAGTATGCATGGACTACAGGAAGCTTAACAAAGCAACATAGAAAGATCATTTCCCACTACCATTCATTGACCAGATGCTAGACAGATTGACAGAACATGAATTCTACTATTTTCTGGATGGATACTCAGGATACAATCAGATTGCCATCGCACTAGAAGAAAACCAATTTCACATGCCCGTATGGTACTTTTGCTTTCCGCAGGATGCCATTTGGATTCTGTAATGCTCCTGCCACATTTCAACATTGCATGATGGCCCACTTTTCAAACATGATAGAATAAAGCATGGAAGCCTTCATGGATGACTTTTCAGTATTTGGAGACTCGTTCGAACACTATTTGTAAAATCTGGAAAAAAATGTTACAAAAATGTTAATATACAAATTTGGTACTCAACTGGGAGAAATGCCACTTCATGGTGCAAGAATGCATTGTCCTGGGATATCGGATCTCACAGAAGGGAATTGAGGTAGACAAAGGAAAGATCGAGATGATAGAAAAATTACCTCTACCATCATCCGTCAAGGGATTCAAAGTTTTCTTGGGCATGCAGGATTTTACAGGAGATTTATCAAAGACTTCTCCAAGATTGCTAAACCTCTGTGCAATCTGTTGGAGAAAGACATGCCTTTCAACTTCACCAAGAATGCCACCATGCTTTTGAGATCTTGAAACATAAGCTGGTCTCTGCCTCCATCATAGAAGCACCAGACTGGATGCTCCCATTTGAAGTGATGTGCGATGATAGTCATTTTGTTGTAGGTGCAGTTTTGGGACAACACAAAGCAAAATTTTTTCACACCATCTACTACGCCAGCAAAACTTTGAATGCAGCACAACTCAACTACACAACAACTGAAAAGGAGTTGCTCGCAGTTGTGTTTGCTTTTGATAAATTCTGCTCATATTTGCTGGGTCTCAAAATGGTGGTCTACACAGATCATTCAACAATCAAATACCTGATCGCGAAGAAAGATGCCAAGCCTAGATTGATTCGTTGGGTTCTTCTAATGCTAGAATTTGACGTGGAGATCCGAGATAGGAAAGGGACAGAAAATCAAGTGGTAGATCACTTGTCAAGGCTCGAAAATGGAGGAACAATTGACACTAAGCTGATAATCAAAGAAACTTTTCCAGATGAACAGTTTTTTTGCCATAAAGCAGCAAGAAGTCCCATGGTATGCTGACTATGTAAACTACATAGTATCGGGGAAATGGCTGTTGGAATGGACACATCAGCAACAGAAGAAATTCTTCAAAGAAGTCAAGCACTATATTTGGGATGAGCCGTACCTATTCAAACGTTGTGCTGATAAGTTATTGTGGCATTTTGTACCACAAGGGGAGGTTGATAGTGTCTTGCAGCATTGTCATTCATCACCTTGCGGCGGACACTTCAGCGGAGATAAAACTGCAGCCAAAGTCCTATAATTAGGTTTGTTCTGGCCCACTTTGTTTAAAGATGCTCACTTATTCATTCTTCAATGTGACAGGTGCCAGAGAACGGGAAATATTTCGAGGAGAAATGATGGACCTCTTCAAAGCATTCTCGAAGTGGAGATATTTGATGTATGAGGTATTGACTTTATGGGACCATTTGTTCCATCATATGGAAACCTGTATATTCTGGTTGCAGTAGACTACGTTTTCAAATGGGTTGAAGCAACAACATTGCCATCAAATGACTCTAAAATGGTGTTACAATTCCGTAAAAAGAATATTTTCACTCGCTTCGGAACACCTCGAGCGATCATCAGTGATGATGGCACACACTTCTGCAACAGATACTTCGATGCACTCCTAGCCAAATACGGAGTTACTCAAAAATTTGCCACTGCTTACCATCCGTAGTCAAGTGGTCAGGTTGAAGTTTCCAACAGAGAAATCAAAAGAATCTTGGAGAGAACCGTTGGGTCAACCAGGAGGGACTGGTCTACAAAATTAGATGACGCAATATGGGCCTACTGGACAGCTTACAAGACACTCATTGGAATGTCCCTATACCGAATGGTGTTTGGGAAAGCATACCATATGCCTGTAGAGCTCGAACATAAAGCATATTGGGCACTGAAGAAGCTAAATTTTAATATGCAAGTAGGAAGAGAGAAACAGCTTCACCAACTGAATGAATTGGAAGAATTTCGCCTCCATGCTTATGAGAATGCCAAACTGTACAAAAAAAGACCAAGAAGTGGCATGATAAAAAAATAGTGCGAAGACAACTGGAACCATGGTAGCGGGTGTTGTTATACAACTCAAGGTTGAAATTTTTCCCTGGCAAGCTGAAATCAAGGTGGTCAGGTCCATTTGTGATTACTCAGGTGTTACTGTAGACACTGCATTTTTGCATAAAGCCCAATGATGAGCCTCGTAAGAAGGCACTACCCGATAAGTTGCGGAAGTCGCGGGAAACAGACGTCGGAAGGGAAAATTCAAAAATAAATACCTTGCCAAATTTAATTCATTTGTTTAGCCTCGGGCTCGCTTGACTGATCTCTGTTTTAAAATATTAGCCTCAACTCAAAACCCTCGCAACCCATGAAAAGCCCATTCCGCCCAAGCCCAATCCAAAATAATTAAATCACATGCATAACACATGCCAAATCCATTAAATCACCTTCCAACTTAAAAATATTTAGAATCCAATCCCCACCAAAATTACACAAATTTCTCTTCCCTAAATAAATTAATAAAATACACCCCTTAATTACATGATTTATTTCCTTATTTTGAAAACCCATGTATAACCCTAACCCTAATGCACTACTATAAAACATAACACTACAAAACCCAAATGATTCTCTCTCTCTCTCGCCCTAAACCAAAACAAAAAACAAAAAACCCTAATCTCAGCCCTCACTCTCATCCACGGAAGCCCCCCACTTCTCCTCTCCCTCTCTCTTCACGGTAACACACACAAATCACCAGAATCACATACGACACTTCACAAAAACCATCATCACTCAGCTCCTTCCTCTCTCGGCATTCACAGAACCCTAAACCATTAAACTCTCACGCAACAAAACCCTAAACCATTAAACTCTCACTTGACAAAACCCTAAACCATTAAACACTCACGCCACAAAACCCTAGACCATTCACTTACGCACTGACAAAGCCAGGGGATACACGACACATGCACTTTCGGCCAAATAAATAGTAAACCCCTCTTTCTTTCAAACCAAAAACACGCACAAAACAGCCCATTTACCCTTCACCATGACACGTAGCCACACACTCAAAGACATAAGTAACAAACTGCCAAACTGACCGAGTCAAAACAAACAGCTTACACGTTAAAGAGACCCTAAGCCAAAACACATGCAACAAAAGCCAGAAACAGCCCCCCTCCATGCAAACCTTCACCTTGTTCTCTCTCACCCAAAACACACACACACACACCAAGTAGCCAACTCACTCCCACAACCAAACTAAAAAACCTGGCAATAGTCGAGAGATGACACACGGCCAAGCTAACCGTATAACAGTGGCCAAATAACCCTTCAAACAGCCATAAACCAGTCCCAAAACCAGTCCAGAAACCAGTCCCATAAATAGTCCAAAACTGCTCCTAAAATAGCGAGCAATAACCCCTGAAAACAGTCCAAAAATCATCCAAAAATAGTCCCAAGATCACTCAAAATAGTAAGCCAAAACTGCAGTCCAAAGTAGCGAGAAAATAGAGAAATCAGCAGCTCAAAACAGTGAACAGTGAACAAAAATATTAAACCGGTGAACCAGAAAAGTTACAGAGCATTAACCCTTCCGGCGACGGTGTAACGCACTTCCGAGAAGCAACTTAAAAGGTAAGACCTGAGGGCACCATTTACTATTTATCTTTTCAGTTATTTATTGTTGATCACTCACATGCATCATTATGTTTTACGTATATTTTCATTTATATTGGGTTATGATTGCATGCTGCCTCTCGCGATATATCGGATGGAAACCCAGACATAAATTCCGTAGCTGAATCTGAATGGACGGTAATGCGGTCTGTACTTGGGATACAACTCCACGTACCGCTTGAGAAACTCTCAAGCACATGTTTATTTTGTTATTTAATTTTGTGTTCATTTATTGTTTGTGCTTTATTATTCCGTTATTTACCTTCTGCGTGTTATTGCTTTATTTATTTATGCATTGCTCTCTAGTGCGCATGGGCTAATCACGTTGGATTAAAGGTCCTTCATTTGTGGGAAAAGCCAAACGGCTACCTTTACCACAATGTTTTGCCGCGCCGTACGAAGTATACTTGATTGAATGCGAAATACGTTCAATCGAGCATACGAGGTCCCATATAGATGTCGGCCTTGGTCGCATCTATTTTATTATTTCATTATTTACTTTCCGCATGTTATTTCTTTATTTACTTATGCATTGCTATCTAATGCGCATGGGCTAATCATGTTGGGTTAAAGGTCCTATATTCGAGGGAAATGCCTAAAGGCTACCTTTTGTTGGTTTGCTCTAAGCTTCCCAAGATCATCAATTAAGCATGAACCAATATGAATACACATCAAATGAGGTGCGGAAAAAACTCACATTGATCGGTTGGATGCTACGAAGACCAAAAACGCACTGTCTTCTCCTTGCTCGGCAGTGGGCTGCGCAAATGGTGGACTACTCGGCAATGGCTTGTCTTCCTCCTCAAAGAAACGGCCATGGGTGATCCTCCATGGAAGCTCCAAGCTCCAAGCTTCACAAGGTGATTCCTTGCTCATGATGAAAACACTGCCATATCACCTTTGTATTCCTCCATGAGTGTGCTAGCACTTAGATCTTGCAACAAGATCATTTGCTTCTCCATTTTGCTCGGTCAAAACCAGAAAAATAGAGGAAGAAATCGGTCCAAGACCGAGAGAGAAGAAGAGAAAACATTTTTGGCTCCAAAAGGTGAATACCGAAAATGAAGAGAGAGAGTGAGTGGGAAATGAAAAATTGTATTAGGTTTTATAATTTCCAAAATTAATAAAACATATACCACTTTTTTAATTTCCAAAAGCAAGCATTAAATGCCTTGCCATCATCTCAAATCAACTCACATCAATCTCTCAAATGTCACATCACTCAAAGTGACATGTGATTTGACGCTTGATATGACTAATGATTTGACGCTTGATTTGACTAGCGTGCCGCACTCGAATTTGAAATGCGAATGCGCTCGCAACAATCCCGGGCTCGGGTTCGCTAATTCCAAATTAACGAATTTTCGTTGCGTCGTAATTAAATGATTACGCCTAGTGAAATCACTATTCACGTCGCTAACGAATTAATTCTAAATTAATTCGTTCGCCCGAATTAAAATCTAATTTTAATTCCGCGTCGAAATCCAATTTCGTTAAATATATCAAATATATTAATTTACCGAATAATTCCAAATTAATCGTTCTCTCTTTAAATGATATTTTATCCCAGATAAAATATCTCCGTAATTAATCCCAGATTAATTTTCTCTCTCATTAAATTAATCCAAGATTAATTAAAGTGCGAGTCATACGTCATCGGTGAATCTTTGGGAAGCGACCCATGAGATCTCCGGATATGTTGGCAGTAAATCGGGTCGTCGGAACTATCCGAACAAGTGAGTACCTCGTACTACGTTTACACCGATTCACAAGACAAGGTTGGCTTCTAGCAAAGCGCTATGCCTACCCAATTCTCCAGAAATATGCTTACAGGAATAAGCGATCTATATCAGGCGTAGTATACGTGGTATTGCGTATTTCGATCCAGTATCAGATGATCACGTGCTAGGCATGGGGCTGGAATTGTGTCTGCCCCGTATGAAGCACATGTCGGATCTCTGGTAACTAGTCTCTGTTGGAAATCTAATAACCATATCCCAAGATCAAAAACAAGCAAGATATATATAAGAATGAACTAGATTGAAGTAATGGCGGAAACAATACTCACAAAAGCCAAATGTGGATGCTATGGATGAAGCGAAAATTGCTCCTTTGTGCAGTGGGGAATTCGGCCAAGCAGTAAAGAGAAGCTCCAAGCTTTAGTTGATCCTTCCAAGCTCTAAGATGAGTTTCCCATAACACCTTGTATGATCCCTTGATGGTGCTAGCCAAAGATGTGTTCTTTATGTTCCAAACAAACACAAATTCTTCAAGCTTTTGCAACAAAAACCTGAAAATGGAGAGCCAAGAAACTCTCACAGTTTCGGTAATTGGAGAGGGAGAGAAGTCATTGATTTTTTGTCTCAAAAATCAATTTATATTTATGTTATAATTATATTAAATAATAATATAAATATAACACAAACCATGCAAAGACTTAGAGTGTCTAACACTCAATTTCCATGCATTATCTTTGAGTGCTTTGTACACTATCTTCATGCATTGCATCTTGATTAAAAAATACAAATAATGACAAGTGTCATGTGGGCCCCACACGTTTCCAAATGAAAGTGGGCCCACTTGCACTCACGCGTTCGGGTTCGATATTTCCGAAATATCGAGCTTACGTCGCGACGTTAATTAAATCGAATTTAAATAAATAATTGCGCCTAGCGAAATTATTATTTACGTCGCTAACGAATTAATTCTAAATTAATTCATTTGCCCGAATTAAAATCTAATTTCAATTTCGCGTCGAAATCGAATTCCGTTTATTATATCGAATATAATAATTTTACGATTAATTCTAAATTAATCGTTCTCTCTCTTTATACAGTACTTTATCCAAGATAAAGTCTCTCCGTAATTAATCCAAGATTAATCGAGTTTGAATCATACGTCATCGGTGAATCTTCGGGAAGCGACCCAAGAGACCTCTAGATATGTTGGCAGTAAATCCGGTTGTCGAACTATTCGAACACGTACGTACCAAGTACTACGTTTTTACCGATTTACAAGACATGGTTAGCTTCTAGCAAAACGCCATGCCTACCCAATTCTCTAGAAATATTCTTACTGGAATATTAGATCTATAACAGGCGTAGCATACCGTAGTATAGTGTATATAGAACCAGTATCGGATAATCACATGCTAGGGCTGGGGCTGGATAAGTGTCTGCCCCGTCCGAAACACATATCGGATGTCAAGCAACCAGTCTCTTTGAATCGGATAATCCTGACCTAGTCATATTATCCCGATGGTTGCAACCATTATAGAGTACTAGTTCTGAATCCCTCGCGATCATCATCTCCATATGTCTGAAGTGATACTTCCATCTTGACATCACACCCAGTACACTACGATTCTCGATAAACCCAGAAGAGGTATACACAGAACTCGTTAAAGCCCTGGACCACCAAACCTAAATTTTACCGATTGTCGTAAGTACTAGCGATGCAAATCTCAGGTTAAGATCATATGCACCTACCCTGAAGCGGACTCCCATAGACACGCAGACATACTACCAATGGGACTCCGCGGGGTCTATCCAGAGCGAAGCTGTTTTCCGTACTATCGGTAAAACACAACCTCCTACCGCACTTGCATAAGTATCCAATACTTAAATATATGAGAACTATGCCGTTGTGCCCTCACAACATGCACAAGTGTAGTACTAGTCTATTCCGCATTATCGATGTCCAATCTCGATAATACTACGACTAGGGATATTTAATGATTAAACCTTTATGGATTGATACTGTCTCATATCATCACAATCCGGAACTAATCATAGGGACTTTTACCATTTATATTTCTAAGTAAATAAATTACAAAACGGTAAAAGGCAATTTCATTACTACATAGTTAATTTTGTACAATAATACAATATCATTTACAAAATAGTGACGCTATGGGACATTACTGTCTAACAGTCTCTATATCGGATAACTATGACCTTGTCATATTATCCTGATGACTGCAGTACTTAAGAGAACCAGTACCGTATCCTACGTGACCATCATCTCCATATGACTGGAGTGACACTTCCGTCTTAACATCACACCCAACACACTACGATTCTCAATATACCCAGTATTGGCGTACACAGAACCTGTTAAAGCCCTGGACGACCTCAACCAAAGTATATTGATTGTCACAAGTATTAGCGGTGCAAGTCTCAGGTTAAGACCAAATACACCTACCCAGAATTTCAGACTTCCATAGACACATAGTCATACTACCAATGGAATTCCGAGGGGGTATATCCAGAGCGAAGCTATTTCCCATACCATCGGTAAAACACAACCTCCTATTACACTTGCATGAGTATCCTATACCCAAATATATGAGAACTATGCCGTTGTGCCCTCACAACGCGCACAAGTGTAATACTAGTCTTTTACGTATTTATCGATGTCCAATCTCGATAATACTCTGACTAGGGATATTTAATGATTTATCCTTCGTGGACTGATACTGTCTCATATCATTCTCCGTCCAGGAAAAAATCATAGAGACCTCCTATCATTTATATATCTAGGTGATCTAATCACAAATGATAAGAGTGCAATCTCCTTTGTCACATAGTTAATTTGTACAACAACACTATGATCTGTACAAATATTGACGATATGGGTTATAATTGACCAACAATCTCCCACTTGGCCTATAGCCAGTCACTCGAGTGTCTTACACCCGAACTATATACGATTGGCTCAAACTGCTGAGAACTGCTTTCGTCAGCGGATTTGCATGATTATCGTCTTATGCGATTTATAGATCATCACATCACCACGATGTATGATCCGTACGAATAAAATGAATATCGAAGTATTTATCTGGATCGTTGATGAGACCATTAATTCTTTAGCCTGTGCTGTAGCCTAGCTCAGCTGCTAAAAGAACCATATCTAATCTAATTAGATATTTATCGACCCCAGAAGGTTTCTATTGCTGCCTCAGCTGCAGCAATAACCCGTATTTGTTGTTTATTCGGTAACAGTATCTTGCTTGGAAGATTTCCAGCTCACTGTACTATTATTCAAACTGTATAGTACCATTTACGACTTTCAGTCGTCTTTATCGGTTTTAGGAAACTTGCTACAATGATCCCAGTCACTTCAAGTTCTCCTTCTCCATAGACTAAGACAACATCCTTAGTTCTCTAAGATACTAAAGATGTTCTTAACATCAATCCAGTGACTATCACTTGGATTGGTCTGTTTGTGAATCATATGCTCAAAGCGTATGAGACACCAGGTCACGTACATTTTTCAATGTACGATTTCTCGGAGAGTTTTCTCGAAAGCCAAGCTTTCACCGATTATTATTTTATGGGAATATCATTTCCAAAAAATGACGTATTATCATTATTTATAGGACAACCACTGTCAGTGCGCTCCCACTAACCCTCTTATATACACAAGAATCATTTCATTTTGAATTAAATCATAAACCATTATGATTATATCAAAATGATAATTCCAGGAACCTATGTTTGCTTCAATCCAAACATGGATTGAATAACCCGCAAACCTTGTTTGTTAGTTTTAGTACGACAAAACCGCCAGGATGTTGTAAACATCCTCCAAAAGGTTTCCCTTTCAGGAAAGCGATTTTCCCGTTCAGCTGACATATTTCATAATTGAAACATGCAGCATTAGCAAGCATTATCCAAATGGATTTACCATGGCAACAGTTAAAAGGTTGAATCGTAATCAACACAATGTTGATAACGATACCTTTCCGCTAAAAGCCTAGCTTTATATGTTAGTATGTTACCTTCCATGTATGTCTTCCTTGAAGACTTATAAAGTACCAATAGGCACAATGTCTTGCGGTACATCAACTAGTATCCAAACTTGTTGATATACATGGAATCCATTTCGGACTCATGACACTTTGTCATAATAAGGAGTCGATACCTTGTATCACTACCTTATACGTAGTCAGTTGGTATACCTCAAAAGATTGACATCTTTACGAGGTGAGATCAGAAACCCATACCCCTGGTTGTTTTCTGACTCTCTCCGACTTACGCGGTTCTTGTGTATTCAAAGATTAATGGTTTAGTTTCATCCTTGATGAACTATTTGTGTTCCATTAGGAATCTTTGCCATGAATAGTATTACTATGATTTTCATCGAGTTTTACTATCCTCCCACTTACCACTGCATATCGGTATTCCTCTTAGGAAAACCGCATGGTGAGCAACAATTTAATTGTTCTCTGGTGAGATGTATAAGTACAATACTTATGGTATCCTTAGGATAACCTACATTTTGGCACTTATCCAATATGGGTTCTAGTTTGGTATCATCCAAACATATGCCTGGCATACCCAAATTTTCAGGAATGTGAAACCCGGTTTCTTTCCCGTTCATATCTAATATGAAATCTGTCAAACAGATTTTAATGGAACCTTATTCTAAATAAGTTCTGCACTGTTAATGTTTATCCGTTGAAGGAAATGGTAGCTCAGAGCGACTCTTGATTAACCTAATCATGTCTAACAAAATTCGGTTACTCAGTTCGGATACACCGTCAAATTGACGTGTTCCGGGAGGAGTCCTCATTGAAAGAATACTTTACTCTTTCAAGTACGAGAGAAACTTATTGCTTAAGTATTTTCCATTACGGTCTTATCGTGACGGTATAATACTATAGCCGATCTGTATGTCTATTTCGTGTCGAAACTATAAGAGTTTCCGATTTGTGTTCTTCAAAAGAAACACATAACCATAACGCGATGCCACATCCGTACAGGTCACAAAATATTCATATCCACATCTAGCCTAGCTAGACATGGGCCCACTTGCTTCACTATGAACTAGGGCTAACAGGTCGGTGGCATTTACACTTTTACCAAGTAAATAGTGTTTTAGGCACATTGCCCAATAAACTAGATTCGTAGACTTTATTTGAATGGAATCAAATATGTCCTAGTACCCACTCTTCGAAAGTGTGTGGATATACGATTCTTGTTTAATGTGTCCCAGGCAACATTGCCACATTTTAAGTTTCAACCTGATCAAATCAGTTTGAGCTATTTGTTTGTCATGTTATACGTGTGAGATTTATTTATATTCTAAATATAAATTCTGTTGTTCACATCTAATGTGTTTATCTCAATATCATCTTTATATAATAAAACACTTTAGTGTTCTAAAATATAAAGGTTCAATCCACAACGGATTAAACACTGATATAAAGATAATGTTTCTAGTCAAACTAGTTACATTATAACAGTTTCCAAATTTAGGTACACACCCGAGGGTAGTTCCTAAAGTTAGATATCTACTGTTAAAACAGCGACTTTCGTCCCGTTTCCAATTCGCAGATAAATCTCAATAGAAGTCAGTATCCTGCTCATGGCAGATTCTGAACATCAGTACATATTTTATGTATCACACTAAGTATCTAAAATCTAATTTTAATACTAGTAGTGAACATATTTATGACAGACATATTTGAAGTCAGAGCCTTGCTTGTCTTCAATTCCTTCTTGGGATATGTCCTTTTATCTTCCTAGAAGATTATAATGATTTTGCCTTTGCCCTTTTCCACACTCCAGAAGCCTTTGGCCAAGCCTTGGCCTTCTAGAATATCGAAGTAAGGTGCGCCTTACGCTACTTGCCTAATTGCAAACTTTGACTTTGTCTCCTTGAGAATAGTCATTAACTCTCCAAGAGTTTATTATTGCAATATTTACTTCTAAAATCTAAGTATAGATTTATGAAGATTCTTTAAATTCAATATCATACTTTAAGAATCTAATCCTTAGTTCTGATAAAGAAATTAAGGAGTAAATGACAAGTATAATAGATTAAGCACTAAAGTTATCATTACATGAATATTCCAAATATCATGTTCCACTTATTTGCTTAACTCTAGGCTTAGGCCTAATATGTTATTTTATCAAATAAAGTAACTTATTATTTTTCCAGGACCATCCTGAAACTTTATTCCCAATTTGAAAGTTATAGTCGTTTAAATACATTTTCACCCAGGATTATGTTTTAAACACTAATATTTCATTTATCTTGATTCTAATAGTCCAACTATTTAATCAACGATTTGTGGTACTATGTATTATATTGATTATTATAGTCCAACTATATAATCAAATATAATTTAAATTAATTAACCTCAATTACATTGATTACTATAATCCAATTATAAAATCAACTGTAAATTGAAATTAATTAATTCAAATATATGATTACTATAATTCAATTATATAATCAACTATAATACAGTCCAACTGATTTATTAAAACAACAATTTAAATATTAGTCCAACTAACATTTAATTGATTTGACGAATGATATGTTTGAGCGCGTATGGCGAGTAATTGAACGAATATTGCAAATTCAATTCTTGCCTCCCACTATTTTTCGGCGAGCCTCTAACCCTATGTCGAGTACTCAGGAAATCGTGTTTCCTAGTGGGCTAGGATCCCGTTAAATATCACACAATCTTGACTTTGGCCAACAAATTGTATGATAATTAACTAGGTAGATTTCTAAGATCGATTGGATCCAATCCAATTCCTAGATCCGGTAGGGGGACATCCAAGTCCGAAACATATATCTCATATATGCCAATATATCCAATATATTGCCTAACCTTTTTCCTCTGAATCAACTAAGCCTTGGCTTTGGCACAACAAACTTAGTGATCCCAGTCAAGCGCGACCCATTGACCATGGAAAGCTTCATAATCAATGTCGATGGACAAGAAGTGGTCTTGACTTTGGCCAACAAACCACAACTTGGACAAGACATTGATATGGAACAAAGCCTTCGTGATTCAAACACATCCTCGACAGACAAATGCCTTGACTTTGGCGAACAAACCAATGCCGTCTTAGATCTTGAGTAAGAATCACTCAATGGAAGGAAAAACGCTTAATATTTAGCGAGGGTTTTTCGCGTGCAAATTGGCAACCAATTTATTATCTTTGTTAAGGTCTCATCATCATACACCCTTAAGCATGCATTCTAAACACATAATAAAGCGCATATGTAAAATAATAATGATATGCGGATGGATACTTTACATTGATCCTAGATCAAATCTCTCTTTTTCTCTCTCCAACTAGCACATGTATTACTTCTACCCGTTACACTACACTTCTAAAGAAACCTCATTTACATTGAGGGGAATAGGTGAGAAGAGAATACAAAGAATAAGAGGTAATAAGGCTGGACACGCAGGTCCAATTAATAAATCAAATTTATTACATTTCCAAAATTGCCCCACCCAGCTAATATCCATTCGATATACATTATTCATGCATCACAACCATGTATTCACACAAGCATGTTATCAATCAATCTAATCCAATTAATTAATCTGATTATTAGTGATCATCCAATGTTCAAACAATGATTTGATTTTTGTTCGAGTCAAACTCGTTTTGCGAACACGTACTCAAAGTACGAATTCTCGAATTAAATTAAATTACATAATTAAATCCAATTTAATACACATTTAATTCTAATTCACTATTTAATTCCAAATTAAATATTACACTTTATAAATAAACTTTACGACTTAAATTCCAAATTTAATCGTTACGGGTCTCAAAGCCCGATTAATATCCAATATTAATTTAATTAAATTCTAATGGGCTTTTAGTTAATTTATTCAAGGCGTGGACTTTTGGTCAACTCGGGTCAAACCGAATAACCAAAATCCAATCCGTGAGTTACCCCATAAGCCCAGAAATCAATTTAGGCCATTAGGCCCAATTAAACTTTAAAGGTTCATTAGTCGCATTTGGGCTTTTGGAAGCGGTTTGGGGCCTAATTGGATCCAACCAATTTTGCCTAACACCCAACTTTGTACAATCAAAGCCCAACAAGCCCAATAACAACTTTAAAAGCCAAAATCCAATTTTAAGCCCAATAATTAAAATATAAAATTCCAAATTTCACATTCTAATTAACCAAAGTGCATAGCATTATTAATTACCCAATCAATATTTCCAAAACACCAAATTTGTACAATTAATCATGCTTATTATCATGGAATCATGTCCAACATAATTTGATCAAAATCAAACCCAATATACATGCCTAAAGTATCGGCCAAGGGGAAAAAAATATGCCCAAATCAAATTCAATCCAATTGAACCAAATTAAATATTAAAACAATATCCCCTAATGATTTCTAACTCATCCAATAAATCAAAAAATCAAAATCCAAGACAATTTTAGGGTCCTCATTTTTGGCCAACACCCATAAATTGGGGAAATTTGTTCCAAACCAAATTTCTTCAAATTGATCTAATCAATCATCAATTAAGCATACTAATTCATCCAATTTCATCAAATAATGCCCAAATTTATTTTACCCAATTTTAGCCTAAAATCAATTTCATGCTTTCAAAGGCTCAAGATACCATTGTTGGTTTGCTCTAAGCTTCCCAAGATCATCAATTAAGCATGAAACAATATGAATACACATCAAAGGAGGTGCGGAAAAAACTCACATTGATCGGTTGGATGCTACGAAGACCAAAACGCACTGTCTTCTCCTTGTTCGGCAGTGGGACTGCGCAAATGGTGGACTGCTCGGCAGTGGCTTGTCTTCCTCCTCAAAGAAACGGCCATGGGTGATCCTCCATGGAAGCTCCAAGCTCCAAGCTTCACAAGGTGATTCCTTGCTCATGAAAACACTGCCATATCACCTTTGTATTCCTCCATGAGTGTGCTAGCACTTAGATCTTGCAACAAGATCATTGCTTCTCCATTTTGATGTGACTAATGATTTGACGCTTTGATTTGACTTGCATGCCGCACTCGAATTCGAAATGCGAATGCGCTCGCAAACAATCCCGGGCTCGGGTTCGCTAATTCAAATTAACAAATTTTCCGTTGCGTCGTAATTAAATGATTACGCCTAACGAAATCACTATTCACGTCGCTAACGAATTAATTCTAAATTAATTCGTTCGCCCGAATTAAAATCTAATTTTAATTCCGCGTCGAAATCCAATTTCGTTTAATATATCAAATATATTAATTTACCGATTAATTCCAAATTAATCGTTCTCTCTTTAAATGATATTTTATCCCAGATAAAATATCTCCGTAATTAATCCCAGATTAATTTTCTCTCTCATTAAATTAATCCCAGATTAATTAAAGTGCGAGTCATACGTCATCGGTGAATCTTTGGGAAGCGACCCATGAGATCTCCGGATATGTTGGCGGTGTAAATCTAGTCGTCGAACTATCCGAATACGTGAGTACCTCGTACTACGTTTACACAGATTCACAAGACAAGGTTGGCTTCTAGCAAAGCACCATGCCTACCCAATTCTCTAGAAATATGCTTACAGGAATAAGCGATCTATATCAGGCGTAGTATACGTGGTATTGCGTATTCGATCCAGTATCAGATGATCAAGTGCTAGGCCTAGGGCTGGAATTGTGTCTGCCCCGTACGAAGCAAATGTGATCTCTGGTAACTAGTCTCTATATCGGATAACTATGACCTAGTCATATTATCCCGATGACGCAGTACTTAAGAGAACCAGTACCGTATCCTACGTGACCATCATCTCCATATGACTGGAGTGACACTTCCGTCTTAACATCACACCCAACACACTACGATTCTCAATATACCCAGTATTGGCGTACACAGAACCTGTTAAAGCCCTGGACTACCTCAACCAAAGTATATTGATTGTCGCAAGTATTAGCGGTGCAAGTCTCAGGTTAAGACCAAATACACCTACCCTGATTTCGGACTTCCATAGACACATAGTCATACTACCAATGGAATTCTGAGGGGGTCTATCCAGAGCGAAGCTGTTTCCCGTACCATCGGTAAAACACAACCTCCTATTACACTTGCATGAGTATCCTATACCCAAATATATGAGAACTATGTCGTTGTGCCCTCACAACGCGCACAAGTGTAATACTAGTCTTTTACGTATTTATCATTGTCCAATCTCGATAATACTCTGACTAGGGATATTTAATTATTTATCCTTCGTGGACTGATACTGTCTCATATCATTCTCCGTCCAGAACAACAATTATAGGGACCTCATATCATTTATATATCTAGGTGATCTAATCACAAATGATAAGAGTGCAATCTCATTTTTCACATAGTTAATTTGTACAACAACACCATGATCTGTACACATAATGACGTTATGGGTCATAATTGTCCAACACCTTTACCACGATGTTTTTCTGCGCCGGATGAAGTATGTTTGATTGAATGTGAAATACGTTTAATCGGGCATACGAGGTCCCATATAGATGTCGGCCTTGGTCGCATCTCTTTTATTATTATGTTATTTACTTTATGTGTGTTATTGCTTTGTTTATTTATACATTGTTAATCTAGTGCGCATGGGCTAATCATGTTGGGTTAAAGGTCCTCCATTCGAGGGAAATGCCTAAAGGCTACCTTTACCACGATTTTTTACCGTGCCGAACGAAATATATTTGATTGAATGTGACATATGTTCAATCAGGCATACGAGGTCCCATATAGATGTTGGCCTTGGTCGCATCTCTTTTATTACTTCGTTATTTACTTTTCGCATGTTATTGCTCCATTTATTTATGCATTGCTATTTAGTGCGCATGGGCTAATTACGTTGGTTTAAAGGTCTTCCATTTGAGGTAAATGCTTAAAGGCTACCTTTACCATAATATTTCGCTGTGCCGGGTATACAAGATCCTATATGGATGTTGACCAAAGCTCTTGGTCATAATCTTCTTTTGTTGATCTTGTTATTCACCTTTCTTGGTTGTTATGTTTTTATTCTTCACTTTGCATTCATGCTGTGTCAATGCTTGAGTGTTGCCTCTTGTGGTATATCGGATGGAAACCCAGACATAAATTCCGTAGCCGAATCCGAATGGACGGTAGTGCGGTCTGTACTTGGGATACAACTCCACATATCGCTTGAGAAATACTCACGCACGTGTTTATGTCATCTTAGATACCACTTTGGTAATCTCGTTCGAATGTGTTCTCAAACGCTACTCGAAACAATGCATTCAGCCTATCCCGTTCGAATGTTTTTCCAAATGCTACTCGAACGCATGCATTCTGTTTACCGTTCGAACGCGTTTCCGAACGCTACACGAACGAACATACAACGAACATACCTTATTTCATTATATTTTATGCATGCTTGCTTCTTTGATCATTTCTTTATATTATGCACTGGATTATCTGCCACTACTATTAGCATTTTGATTATTATTATTATTTATATTTTTGCACTTCTTTGTTTAATATGTCTATGGAATTATGCATTTGTCTTTTTTTTTTATTCATTTACGTCTATGGGTGTGCAAACTTGTGTGTTGATTAAATTATCTTGTATGTGTTGTATAAGGCTTGGTTATACTATTGCATAAATCCTTTCATTACAATGGCATAAGTAAGAGACCATTCCGATCCCAACGGTTTGAGGTCTTCCCTTGCGAGGGGTGAGTGCGGCCTTAAATCATTTCCCAGTTCACACTGGGTGGCGACTCATTTATTCTCCGGTTTAGTCCCCCGCGGGCTACTCCGTACTCCCGAAAGGGCCACAAGCCCGGACAACGTCGCCCACCTCTGTGCCTGTCCCCACAGTTACCCTATAGAGTAGTAAGATACATAACCTCAACTCCAATAACATAGTCAGGGTCAATAGCATGTGTAGCACTATTGGGGAGAATCATGTTGAGCGACAAAAGAGAGTCTCACACTGGCAGATCCAGCCTAATGTTTGGGCATTCATGTCTAGTTGACGACGTTAAACTTAGCGCTAGCAGGGAGGCAACCCATGCAATTTGTGTATATATTGAGATTTTGTGTGTTTAATTTTTATAGGAAAAGTCACAGACAGGATGAAAGACGTTCTCGCAAAAATTCACAAGCATTTTCCTTCTCTCCCTCAAAACTCTCTGATGAAAGTCTACAAAGCACACATTGAAAGAATGCGACTTCTCATGATCCAAGGTATTCCTAGTGATATTCGTTGGATAATTGAAGCACAAGTTCGACTGGCAGGTGAGTCATCTGACTCTTTTATTTCATTTTTGCTTGGTTTAGGAAAAAGCACCCCTGTTAAGAAAAGAAGAGCTAAATGATTAGGTGTTTACTATAGATTTGAACGTTGTACATATGATACTCGTTTTCGTTCTTTAAGAATGATGTCTGATAACCGCGAAGATAAAATAAAATTCATTAGGGATGGCATGAGTAAGGAGTCTTTAGATGACATATCATTGACTCTTGAGACGCATCCCAGTGGATATGTGTATCACGCAATTCACAATTTACATACACAGTTTCGAAGAGAAAGACAACAATTGAGTCTCGGGAATCTGACTTTAAAAGACCTTGTTTGCCAATTTATAAGAAAATTGGATGAGAAGCTTGTCATTGACACATAGATGTCATTCAAGTCGTTACTTCCTATACATATTATTTCTTTGTCTTTAAATGATAATTATGATTTGTTTTGTTATTTTCTTTTATTTTCGCCGACAAGATCCATATTTTTTGACTTTCACGATTTAATTTACTGTTCAGCTAATAATTGTCAATTGTTAGGTACTAGTGTTATTATTACTCACCCTTTTCAGGATCTATAAATTCAGTTCGTCATTGCTCTCTTCAACACAACCAGGTTTGAGAGAAAATAATGTTAAAAAAATGGAAGCAACTTCAAGAAGACGAGTTGTTAACATCTGTGTGTTTTGTGGTATAGTTCTGATTCTAAACCAGAATTTGCTGAAGCAGCACAAGAATTGGGTAGAGTCATGGCTGAGAGAAATATACACTTAATATATGGCGGCGGTAATCTTGGACTAATAGGGTACGTTTCAAGGGCTGTACAGGAATGAGGTAGTCAAGTTTTGGGAATCATCCCAAAACCTCTGGCAGAGTCGAATCTTATTGGACAATCAAACAGAGAGGAATGCATCATGCCAGGTATGTCCGAATGACTTGTTGAAATGATTAATTGTGCTGATGCTTTTATTACTTTGCCAGGTGGCTTGGGCACGATGGAGGAAATTTTCACAGTATTATCTTGGACAAACTTGAACATACACCAGAAACTAATTGGACTGTTTAATGTTGATGGATTTTTTGACTTTCTTTTTGTGTTTCTTGAAGATGTCCAGAGAAATGGGTTCAAAACCCGTAAAAGATACCCTCTTCACTGCCAGAATAGCCAATGATTTAATTGACCAACTCTTAGCTTTTGAATCACAAATTGACCCTATCCTTTCCAAGATAAACTGGTTTGATAATGATCGTGGTAATAAGCGTCAGATAAATCTGGATCTAACCTTTAATTTTCTTTTTAAATGTACAATTCCACGCTAACCAGGTATTGTCTTCTAAAATTTCCTTCTTCTTTTTAGACATTGGGGACAATGTCTCAATTAGGTTTGGGGGGTTGACCGGCGTAAACACACACGTATAAAGCAAGCGTACGTATCGTTCAAGTAGTATAAAAAGTATCGATCCCACGAGGACTTAATACCTAAGTTATTAATTTTATGAGGTTAAATGATTACTAATATCTAACAGATTGTTTAATTGATTTGAAATAGCGACGATTCTAAATTTAATGACAAGTAAATGAAATTGTTTTGAAGGTAGATTTTAAGAAAATTCAATATTAAAAACTATCTAGGGTTGTGATTTATTCCAATATTATTAAAAGATAAAGTGGTTATTTTATAGTTGGGTAAAATATTGATTTATTAACCTGGAACACTAATTTATGTAAAAGCCTCTTCCGATGGTCAATTACAAATACCTAGTATAATCCAATTGAACCATATGTCTATGTCAACCAAATTACCTAGATTCATTATGATTAAGTTCCAATTATGACTACCCCCGCCCGACAGGTATATTCCTATCCTGTAAGGAAATCTATTGAAAGGGTTATCTATCCTCAAGGAAGATCGTGGGCTATTGAGTCTAAGGTCTTAAACTTAAAATCCCTATGTCTAGTTCATTTTAAGTTTACCTAATCAATTTAATTAATGGCCAGTTAATTAAAGAGCATTAAGATTAAGACTCAATAAATATTTCTTTATATTACCCAAATTATAATCTAACCCTTATAAACCCGTGATATTGAATTTCATCACAACCATAGATACTATCTTAGTTATGATACATAGCTAGGGCTGGTAAAACTTGAAAATAAAAGACATAAACTGCTGAAAAGTAATTGTGGTAAAATAAATACTGAAAAGTAAAAATACAATAAAGATGCTAAGGTAAAAGGAATTAACTTCTACTATTAATTATTTAGATATCTCCCAGTAAAATAATATATAAACTTGTGATTTATTATCAACCGACCAATCTGGCGGTATCCTGATTAAGTCAATTTAAGTCCAAAATAACCAGCCATAAAGGCGGAACCAAAATAACCAGCCATAAAGGCGGAACCAAAATAACCAGCCATAAAGGCGGAACCAAAATAACCAGCCATAAAGGCGGAATAGTAATTTTATTATCACCGACCAATATGGCGGTATCCTTTATTAATCAGATTTTAAATAGTAAATATATTATTTTTACGGGAGATTAATCTAAATAACAATAGTAAAAGAATTACCTTTCACCTTAGCATAAGGAAGTTACCTCCTCATAGTGAATAGTAAAAACTGTAAAATAAAGAAAGTAAATTATTATTACTATTAAAAAGTAATTACAAAACTTGAATTTAAAGAACTAGAGAGAGAAACTCTCAATTTAGAACTAAGAAGTGAGAGAGAATGGTGTAATGAAATCTGAAAATTCGATCTCTATTTATAGGCTCGAGTAAGGGTCCAGCGTCGCGACGCCCAAATTACACTAGCGTTGCGACGCTGGGTACAGTTCGACACGTGTCACGCGCTGGTTGGTCGGCTCAGAATCTTATCCGATGACATGGCACTGTTCATGACGTCATTGCTTGCGTCACGCTGACGTGTCAACTGTTCATGACGTCATTGCTTGCGTCACTTTGATGATGTGGAAGGTGATGTGGCGACACGTGGGGCGGCGGCCGTCAGACGAATAAGATATCGACACGTGTCACGCTGTGATTGGCTGATGATGACGTGGCATGTTGACTCGGTTGACTTGCTGACGTGGCTGCTGATGTGGAAGATGATGTGGCGACACGTGGGGCGGTGGCCGTCCAAACAATGAGATGTTGACACGTGTCAAGCTGTGATTCGCTGATGATGACGTGGCATGTTACATGGCATTGTTGACTCGGTTGACCGGATGACGTGGCGACACGTAGGATGACATGTGGCACACGTGGCGATGATGACTGTCGGCACCGTAGGATGTTGACACGTGGCAAGGCGCATTTTAGCATCTCCGTTGTGATGGTGACACGTGGCACGGCGCACGTTAGCAAAGTCAAACTTTTCTCAGATTCTGATTTGTGGACCCGACGCATGTTAGCAGATTCGGCGCACACTGGGCGTCGCGACGCGCAAGGCTTCAGCGTCGCGACGCTGAAATGACGATTTTGCCCTTTTTTGTCCAGTTTTGTCCATTTTGCCCCAAAACAGCTCCAGAATGTCCTGAAACTTTATTTATCTGCAAAATAACACAAAACACATCAAAACTTTCATAAAACTCAAGAAACTATACAAAATATTAGGTTAAATGAGTGGGAAATAGTGATAGAAATACCACTCATCACACCCCCAAACCTAACATTTTGCTAGTCCTCGAGCAAAATAAAATAACATAATAAAATTTTAACTAAGCCACTTTCGTAGGGATCACGATTGCATTTAGCATATGCAACAAGCCTTTAAACCCCTAGGTGTCCCTAGTGGACGAGTTGTAGTCTCGTGAGGGTTTACAGCAATGATACCCACAAACATTTTACAAAAGTAAAAAGGTAGTAAAACTAATGCACACAAAAGCAAAAAGACAAGAGAAATAAAGAAGTTAATGACTAATCATGTGAAACTTCTACTCCAAGTTATTAGTTGTTTTGTTTCATTCTAAATTACCAAATAAGTAAATTCTCCGATTATTTTTACCATTCTCCATATACACAGTCAACATAATATTAAACAACTCATTTTTGCCCACAACAGTCATAAGTGCAGTTGATAAGAGAGTAATATTTTTGTCCTAAAGTTCTATCAGATTTCACATCTTTTTGTAGCAATGGAATAATTTTTCTGATTTTTCTGATTTTTTCTTTGATTTTTTCTTTGATTTTTCTCTATTTTATTTATATACAATACCTTTCGTCTATGTAGCGAGCTTTAGGTCGGTGGCTCCCAAACCAGTTGGCTTTAGGGCATCAGGTGTTAAGACACCCCTAAGGACTTAATTACTCAGACTTCAGATATATACATATATATAAATTTTTCATCATTTTTGATCCATGTAGCGAGCTTTGGGCCAATGACTCCCAAACCAGTTGGTTTTAGGGTATTAGGTATTAAAATACCCTTACAGACTTAATAACTCGGATCTCAGATGTTTTTTTTTTTTTTTTTTTATTCCATCACTATTTTTTAGATGTTTCCTCCAAATGAACTAGAGTACTGGATATTACAAACTTTTCAATTTTAGCTTATGTCTGTATGTTACCATGTATGTTGATAATATATGCTAACTAAGTATATGAAGATTCATTTTAGTCAGTTTTATAGAGAATTTACAGATTTAATAATTCAAAAGTGAATAAACAAAAATTAACTTGTTTTGAATTAGGTTTGAAATACGTCTCAGGAGTGGGAATTCCTTACACAGCTATTTCTTACCAATTTCATCTTTTTAGTCAACATAACAACAAAACATTTCTACTGGTCATATAATTATAATTTACATTTTTTTTTCAAAGGCTCTCGCTGACGAAGGATTGTTCACAACTAGGACTCCCCACTCAAGGGTTCAAGCGACCAAGTGAACGCACCTTTTTTATACCTTGTGGTACGTGCCAACGAATTTATGGTGTGTGACTAACTGTCGAATGGACTTCCCGTTGTAGATTCCCCAGAGGGAAGGTGGAGCGAGGCTCACTTAAATATCCAAGCCCCTTAAGCTCTTATCGCTTGTTGTTAGGAATAAACAACGAGTCCTCCAAACTAGTCTGTCACAACACGCTACAAGTGAATGATTATCTAGGTGCCTCCACAGCTTTTCCTTATAAAAAGGTAGTGAGTGAAGGAAGACACCAAACCATCACCTAGCTTTAAATATGCCCTTTGTTTTTATTAATTTTTTAATTTTTTTGTATTTTTCGAAAAATTTTGGACTAAAAATAAAAACACAATACAAACAAGTACTATTAACTATTCCTTACCCCCAAACCTAAATGAGACATTGTCCCCAATGTCTTAAAAAGTAGAAGAAGAGTTTAGAAGATAGTACCTGATTAGTTGAAATTCTACAGGAAATTAAAGGTTAAGATCCAGATTAATCCTACGCCTCTTACCACGATTGTCCTCAGACCATTTTATCTTTGAAATGATAGGGTCAACTTTCGGTTCATAGGCTATGAGTTGGTCTATTAGATCTGGAGCAGTTCTG
This sequence comes from Zanthoxylum bungeanum, assembly GCA_019454045.1. NCBI lineage: Eukaryota > Viridiplantae > Streptophyta > Magnoliopsida > Sapindales > Rutaceae > Zanthoxylum > Zanthoxylum bungeanum. Next base: position 26,604 of record SKCR01040303.1, on the reverse strand, counting down.
GCAGTGAAGAGGAGTTCTTTCATAGGTTTTGACACGAACCCATTTCTCCGAGCATCATCAAGAAACACACAAAGAAAATCATAAAATCCATCAACGTTGAGTAGTCCAAGTGGTTTCTGGTGTATGTTCAGGTTCGCCCAAGATAATACTATAAAAATTTCCTCCAATGTGCCTAAGCCACCTGGCAAAGCAATAAAAGAATCAGAACGGTTAATCATTTCTACCAGTCGTTCAGACATACCTGGCACGATCAGTTCCTCTCCGTTTGTTGGTTCAATAAGATTTGCAGGCCAAGGGTTTTGGGATGATTCCCAAAACATGACTGCCTCCTTCCTGTACAGCCTTTGAAATGATCCCCATAAGTCCAAGATTACCTCCGCCATATATTAAGTGCATATTCCTTGCTGCTAAGACTCGACCCAATTCCTGTGCTGCTTCTATGTATTGTGGTTTAGTACCAACAGTACTACCGCAAAACACACAAATGTTTTCAACTTGTCTTCTTGAAGTGGCTTCCATTTTTAATGTATTTCTTTTTCAAATCAGGATGCCTTCAAGAGTGCAATGACGGGCTGAATTTATAGTACCTGAAAAGGGTGAATAAAATAGCACAAGTATCTTCCAGAGGAAGATTAGTAGCGAAATAATATCGTGATTAGTCAAAAAGGTCTGGATCCTGTCGGGGAAAATAAAAGAAAACAACAAAACAAATCACAATTATTAGGAAAAGACAAAAAGATATAATATGTACAAGAAAAGTAACTGTTTTGATTGACGTCTATGCGTCAGGGACAAGCTTCCCATCCAATTTTCTTATAAATTGGCAAACAAGGTCTTTTTTAGTCAGATTCCCAAGACTTAACTGTTGTCTTTCTTTTTGAAATTGTGTATGTAATCTGCGAAAGTCTATGTGAACATATCCACTGGGATGCGTCTCAAGAGTCGAAGATATATCATCTAAAGACTCCTTACTCAAGCCATCCCTAATGAATTTAATTTTGTCTTCGCGATTAACAGACACCATTCCTAAAGAATGACAACGAGTGTTGCAATTCCATCGTGCACATTTGTAACAAACACCCATTTGCTTAGCTCTTCGTTTCTTTGCATAGGTGCTTCTTCCAAAACCAGGCAGATGTGAAATAAAAGATTCAGAAGACTCACCTGCCAATCGGATTCGTGCTTCAATTACCCAACGAATGTCATTGGGCACACCATGGATCGTTAGTAATCTCATTCGTTCCAAGCGAGCTTTGTAAACTTTCATTAGAGATTTTTGAGGGAGAGAAGGAAATTGCTTATGAAGATTTGCGAGAGCTTCTTCCATCTTGAAAATTACTTAATCTGCAAAAACTAAACACACAAAAGTAAATCACACCAAATCACAATATATACAAAAATTGCATGGGTTGCCTCCCTGCGAGCGCTAAGTTTAATGTCGTCAGCTAGACGTGACTTCTTGAACGTTTATGCTGGATCTGAAAGTGTGACACTTTTTTTTGTCGCCCAAATGATTCTCCCCAGTAGTGCTTGACACGCTGACTGTTAACCTTGAATGTGTTGTTGGTTTGGGATCCAGTAACTCAACAGCTCCATATGGTAAAACCTGAGTGATCACAAATGGTCCAGACCACCTAGATTTCAACTTTCCAGGGAAAAGTTTCAACCTCGAGTTGTACAACAACACCTGCTGTCTTGGTTCCAACTGTCTGTGCACTATTTTTTGTCATGCCATTTGTTGTTTTCCTGTATAATTGGCATTGTCATAAGCCTGTAGATGAAACTCCTCCAATTCGTTGAGTTGGTGAAGTCTTTTCTCTCCTGCAGCTTGTGAGTCAAGATTCAACTTCTTCAGTGCCCAGTACGCCTTGTGTTCAAGCTCAACTGGCAGATGGCATGCTTTCCCAAACACCAATCGATATGGGGACATACCAATGGGTGTTTTGTAAGCTGTTCTGTAGGCCCATAATGCATCATCTAGTTTTGTTGACCAGTCCCTCCTTGTCGATCCAACGGTTCTTTCTAGGATTCTTTTGATCTCCTGTTTGAAACCTCAACCTGTCCATTTGACTGTGGATGTGGATGGTAAGCTGTGGCAATTTGTGAGTAACTCCGTATTTGGATAGGAGTGCATCGAAATATTTGTTGCAGAAATGTGAGCCACCATCGCTGATAATTGCTCGAGGGGTTCCAAATCTAGTGAAAATGTTCTTTTTTAGGAATTTGATCACCACTTTTGAATCATTGGATGGCAATGCAATTGCTTCGACCCATTTGGAAACATAGTCTACATCAACCAGGATGTACAAGTTTCCAAATGATGGAACAAAGGGTCCCATGAAATCAATACCCCATACATCGAATATCTCCACTTCCAGAATGTTTTGCAACGGTCCTTCATTTCTCCTGGAAATATTCCCCGTTCTCTGGCACCTGTCACATTGAAAAGCAAAAAGATAAGCATCTTTAAAAAGTGTGGGCCAGAACAAACCTGATTGTATAACTTTAGCTGCAGTTTTGTTTCCGCTGAAGTGTCCGCCATATGGTGATGAATGACAGTGTTGCAAAACACTGTTGACCTCCTCATATGGAACACACCGTCTCAATAATTGATCAGCACAGCGTTTAAACAGGTACGGCTCATCCCAGACATAGTGCTTGACTTCTTTGAAGAACTTCTTCCGTTGCTGAATTGTCCATTCCAACGGCCATTTACCTGACACAATGTAATTGACATAGTCAGCATACCAAGGGACTTCCTGTTGATTTATGGAAATAGTTGTTCATCTGGAAAAGTTTCTTTGATTGATGGATCTTTATCAGCTGTTTCTCCATTCTCGAGCCTTGATAGATGATCTGCCACCTGATTTCTCTGTTCCTTTCCTGTCTCTGATCTCCACGTCGAATTCTTGTAGAAGAAGTATCCAACGGATCAATCTGGGTTTGGCATCTTTCTTTGTGATAAGATATTTGATTGCTGAATGATCTGTGTAGACCACCACTTTGGGACCCAACAGATAAGAGCAGAATTTGTCAAAAGCGTACACAACTGCTAACAACTCCTTTTCAGTGGTTGTGTAGTTGAGTTGAGCTTCATTCAGAGTTCTGCTGGAGTAGTAAATGGTGTGGAAAATCTTTGCTTTGCGTTGTCCCAAAACTGCACCTACAGCAAAATCACTAGCATCATACATTACCTCGAATGGAAGGGTCCAATCTGGTGCTACAATGATGGGGGCAGAAATCAGTTTCTGTTTAAGATCTTGAAAGCTTCCTGGCATTCTTTGGTGAAGTTAAAAGGCACATCCTTTTCCAGAAGATTACAAAGAGGTTTGGCAATCTTGGAAAAGTCTTTGATAAATCTCCTGTAAAAACCTGCATGTCCAAGAAAACTTCGAATCCCTTTGACAGATGTTGGTGGAGGTAGTTTCTCAATTGTCTCGATCTTTGCTTTGTCTACCTCAATCCCTTTTTGTGAGATCCGGTGTCCAAGAACAATGCCTTCTTGCACCATAAAGTGGCATTTCTCCCAGTTGAGTACCAGGTTTGTATCTTCGCACCTTTGTAATACCTGTTCCAAATTTTGCAAACAATGGTCAAAAGAATCTCCAAACACAGAGAAATCATCCATAAAAACCTCCATACTCTGCTCCAGCATATCTGAGAAGATGGCCATCATGCAACACTGAAAAGTGGCGGGGGCATTACATAATCCGAATGGCATCCTGCGGAAAGCAAAAGTACCATAGGGACATGTAAATGTGGTTTTCTCCTGATCTTCTGGGGCGATGGCAATTTGATTGTACCCTGAATATCCGTCAAGAAAGCAATAGAATTCATGTCCCGCCAATCTGTCTAACATCTGGTCAATAAATGGTAGTGGAAAATGGTCCTTCCTCGTAGCTTTGTTAAGTTTCCTGTAATCCATGCATACTCTCCATCCAGTCACTGTTCTTGTTGGGATCAACTCGTTCTTTTCATTGGTGACCACAGTAATTCCTCCTTTCTTTGGTACACATTGCATAGGACTTACCCAAGTGCTATCTGAGATGGGGTAAATGATACCAGCATCCAACCATTTGATGATTTCTTTCTTCACAACTTCCTTCATGATTGGATTGAGTCTCCGTTGATGCTCCACTGTGGGTTTGTACTCATCGTTCATCAGGATCTTGTGCATGCAAAATGATGGACTAATGCCTCGAATGTCTGCTATAGTCCAGCCAATGGCTCTTTTGTGTTCTCGTAACACTCTCAGCAATTTTTCTTCCTGCTCCAATGTTAGTGAAGAAGAAATAATAACAGGTAATTCAGAAGAGTTACCAAGAAATGCATACCTGAGATGGCTTGGAAGTAATTTTAATTCCAGCTGTGGTGGTTCTTCAATCGAAGGCTTGACTCGATCTTTCTTTGGCAATTCCAAACTTTCAACTGGTGGTATTGCTTTAAATCGGAATGGTTTGTCGAGGTAGTTGATACATTCTAGGATTTCAGCATCTAGCTCGCTGTCAGTCATATTGGTGATGCAAGCTTCAAGTGTATCCGTGGGATTTGGCTCAGTATCCTGAATGATACTATCAATAACATCAACTCTGAAGCATTCTTCTTCTTCCTTTTCATCACTCGGAAATTTCATAGCTTTGAAAACATTAAATGTCACTTCTTGGTCCTGCACTTTCATGGTTAGTTCTCCTTTTTGCACATCAATCACAGTTTTACCTGTAGCCAAAAATGGTCTCCCAAGAATGATAGGTATTTCTTTGTCTTCTTCCATGTCAAGGATGATGAAGTCTGCTGGAAGGATGAGTTTGTCAACTTTGACCAGCACATTTTCAACGACTCCCCTCGGAAATGCGAGTGTTCGATCAACAAGTTGCAAAGATACCGAGGTAGGCATTGCTTCTCCAATTTGCAGTTTCCTGTAAATAGAAAAAGGCATTAAATTAATGCTGGCACCTAAATCACATAAAGCCTTACCAATGTAATGTTCTCCAATTGTGCATGGAACTGTGAAACTGCCAGGATCTTTCAACTTCGGGGGAAGCTTCCTCTGAATGATGGCACTGCATTCTTCTGTCAATGCTACTGTCTCGTAATCTCCCAAATCTTTTTTCGTGAAAGGATGTCTTCATGAATTTGACATAACTGGGCATTTGTTCCAAGGCTTCTGCAAATGGGATGTTGATGTGCAGCTTTTTGAAAATCTCCAAGAAACGAGCAAACTGTTTATCCAGTTTGTTTTTCTGAAGACGCTGAGGAAATGGTGGTGGTGGAGTGATCTGTTCTTTTCTTTTTCCTTTGCTTCTTTTTCTTTTGCCTCTTTCTCTTCCATCTGTTGTTCAGCTTCTTTTGGAAATTCCTCAGCAGCTGTTTTGGCTCTAATGTCTTTGTTGATCTCAGTACCACTCTTAAGGTAATGGCTTGACATTGATCATTCCCTCGGTTTCTTGGATTTGATTCTGTGTTGCTGGGATGATTACCTGGCGGTCTGTAACTCTGAGCGTTGGCCAGTTGTCCGATCTGATTCTCCAGTGCTTTAATGGAAGCTGATTGGCTCTGAATCATAGCTTCATATCTTTTTAATTGAGCTAACATCTCTGCCATCACTGGTTCATTTGTCTGCTCCTGGCCTTTATTCTGTTGCTGGAATCCAGGTGGTGGATAGTTCTTTTGCTGTTGACCTGAATTGTTACTCCATGAAAAATTAGGATGATTCCTCCACCCTGGGTTGTAGGTGTTGGAATATGGATTGTTCCCCTGTCTGTTGAAATTGTTGACATAATTCACCGTTTCTTCAAGTTGATTTGATTCTGGTGCTCCTCCATATGGTGAACTTGTGGATCCAGTGGTAAGAGTTTCCATGAATTTGCATATCTGATCCAGCTTGGTGTTGACTGCTGTATTAGCTCCAACCTCATATATTCCTGCAATTCTTTGAATCAAGCTTCTTTCAGTTGGCCACAAAGAGTTGTTGTTGGCCATTTCTTCGATTAGTTCCCAGGCTTGATCTTCTCATTTTGCCATTAAAGCTCCTCCAGCAGCAGCATCAATTGTGGTTCTCATTATTCCAGAAAGCCCATTGTAAAATGTTTGGACTTGAAGCCATTTTGGAATTTCATGGTGTGGACATTTCCGGAGTAGATCTTTGTACCTTTCCCAAGCTTCGTAGAGAGTTTCTGATTCTTGTTGCACAAAGGATGTGATGTCATTCCTTAGCTTTCCGGTTCTGGCTGGTGGAAAATACTTTGCAAGAAATTTGGTGGCTAAGTGTTCCATGTTGTGATAGAACCTGCTGGTAATGAATGTAGCCAGGCTTTAGCTCTGTCCTTCAAGGAGTATGGGAAGATACGCAGTCGCATTGCTTCTTCAGCTTCTCGGTTGTAATTGAAAGTACCGCAAATTTCCAGGAAGTTGCTGATGTGGGCATTAGGATCTTCAGTTGCATTTCCTCCAAACTGAACTGAACTGATTGTTGTATCATCTGAATGCAAGTTTTGATGTCACCAGCATTTGCTGGTAATGGAGGGAGTACAATGCATGAAATGAGTCTGTCAACCACCGGAATGGTTCTGTCTCGAATGGGAATTGGTGGTGCAATCTCCAAAGGTTCAGGTTCCATGTTGACTAAAGCTTTTTGGGCTTCTCGCCTTCCCTTCTCAACTGTCTGATAGTTCTTTCAATTTCTGGGTCAAACGGTCGGAGTTCAAAGCTTCTGGTTCGTCTCATGAAGTTTCTGAGAACCTGAAATACAAGAAAACAAAAACAATAAATAAAAAGAAATTAGATACAAGTAAAAGTATCTAACCCCTAAACTAATAATAAAGATAAATAAGTCCCCGGCAACGGCGCCAAAAACTTGACCGGCGCGTAAAACACACGTATAACGCAAGCGTACGTATCGTTCAAGTAGTATAAAAAGTATCGATCCCACGAGGACTTAATACCTAAGTTATTAATTTTATGAGGTTAAATGATTACTAATATCTAACAGATTGTTTAATTGATTTGAAATAGCGACGATTCTAAATTTAATGACAAGTAAATGAATTTGTTTGAAGGTAGATTTTAAGAAAATTCAATATAAAAACTATCTAGGGTTGTGATTTATTCCAATATTATTTAAAGATAAAGTGGTTATTTTATAGTTGGGTAAAATATTGATTTATTAACCTGGAACACTAATTTATGTAAAAGCCTCTTCCGATGGTCAATTACAAATACCTAGTATAATCCAATTGAACCATATGTCTATGTCAACCAAATTACCTAGATTCATTATGATTAAGTTCCAATTATGGCTACCCCCGCCCGACAGGTATATTCCTATCCTGTAAGGAAATCTATTGAAAGGGTTATCTATCCTCAAGGAAGATCGTGGGCTATTGAGTCTAAGGTCTTAAACTTAAAATCCCTATGTCTAGTTCATTTTAAGTTTACCTAATCAATTTAATTAATGGCCAGTTAATTAAAGAGCATTAAGATTAAGACTCAATAAATATTCTTTATATTACCCAAATTATAATCTAACCCTTATAAACCGTGATATTGATTTCATCACAACCCTAGATACTACTTAGTTATGACACATAGCTAGGGCTGGTAAAACTTGAAAATAAAAGACATAAACTGCTGAAAAGTAATTGCGGTAAAATAAATACTGAAAAGTAAAAATACAATAAATTGCTAAGGTAAAAGGAATTAACTTCTACTATAATTATTTAGATATCTCCCAGTAAAATAATATATAAACTTGTGATTTATTATCAACCGACCAATCTGGCGGTATCCTGATTAAGTCAATTTAAGTCCAAAATAACCAGCCATAAAGGCGGAACCAAAATAACCAGCCATAAAGGCGGAACCAAAATAACCAGCCATAAAGCGGAACCATAAAGGCGGGAACCAAAATAACCAGCCATAAAGGCGGAATAGTAATTTATTATCACCGACCAATATGGCGGTATCCTTTATTAATCAGATTTTAAATAGTAAATATATTATTTTTACGGGAGATTAATCTAAATAACAATAGTAAAGAATTACCTTTCACCTTAGCATAAGGAAGTTACCTCCTCATAGTGAATAGTAAAACTGTAAAATAAAGAAAGTAAATTATTATTACTATTAAAAAGTAATTACAAACTTGAATTTAAAGAACTAGAGAGAGAAACTCTCAATTTAGAACTAAGTGAGAAGAAGTGAGAGAATGGTGAAGTGTAATGAAAAACTGAAAATTCGATCTCTATTTATAGGCGAGTAAGGGTCCAGCGTCGCGACGCCCAAATTGCACTAGCGTTGCGACGCTGGGTACAGTTCGACACGTGTCACGCGCTGGTTGGTCGGCTCAGAATTATCCGATGACGTGGCACTGTTCATGACGTCATTGCTTGCGTCACGCTGACGTGTCAACTGTTCATGACGTCATTGCTTGCGTCACTTTGATGATGTGGAAGGTGATGTGGCGACACGTGGGGCGGCGGCCGTCAGACGAATAGATATCGACACGTGTCACGCTGTGATTGGCTGATGATGACGTGGCATGTTGACTCGGTTGACTTGCTGACGTGGCTGCTGATGTGGAAGATGATGTGGCGACACGTGGGGGCGGTGGCCGTCCAAACAATGGATGTTGACACGTGTCACGCTGGGATCGCTTGTTGATGATGACGTGGCATGTCACATGCATTGTTGACTCGGTTGACCGCCGATGACGTGGCGACACGTTAGGATGACATGTGGCACACGTGGCGATGATGACTGCGGCACCGTAGGATGTTGAAAGTGGCAAGGCCGCATTTTAGCATCTCCGTTGTGATGGTGACACGTGGCACGGCGCACGTTAGCACAGTCAAACTTTTCTCAGATTCTGATTTGTGGACCCGGCGCATGTTAGCAGATTCGGCGCACACTGGGCGTCGCGACGCGCAAGGCTTCTGCGTCGCGAGACGTGAGAAATGACGATTTTGCCCATTTGTCCAGTTTGTCCATTTTGCCCCAAAAACAGCTACAGAAGGTCCTGAAACTTTTTTATCTGCAAAATAACACAAAACATCAAAACGTTCATAAAACTCAAGAATCTATACAAAATATTAGGTTAAATGAGTGGGAAATAGTGATTAGAAATACCACTCATCAGGGGTGGGAATAGTTATCTAGTATTTGCTGGTTTTTAGTAAATTTTTTTTTTTTTATGTTTTATGTTTTAAACTTGACTAACCAGGTGGAATTGTGTTTGAGATAGCTATGTAAGGAATTTTCACCCTAAGATGTTATCAACCTAATTCGTAAAAAGTTAATTTTGTTTATTCATTTTGAATTTTTAAATTCGTGAATTTTCCATAATATTGACTTAAATTAAAACTTCATATGCTCATTTGACAGCTATTATCAACATGCATGGTAACATACAGACATGGGTCGTAAGTGAAAAGTTTGTATAATATTCAGTGCTCCGGTTTATTGGAGAGAAAAATAATGAAGCGATGGAATAAAAAAAATTTCCATTGCCAAAAAAAGGTGTGATTTCTAGTATAACTTTAGGACAAAAATATTTACTTTCTTTCAACTACACTTATGAATATTGTGGGTACAATGATTTGATTAATACCTTGTTAGTTATGTATATGGAGAATGGTAAGAATAATCGGAGAATTTACTTATTTTGTAATTTATAAAGAAAGAAAACAACTATTAACTTGGATAAGAATTTCACTTGTTTAGTCACTAACTTGTTTTGTGTGTTTGATTGTACATTTGATTGACGTTTATGGGTATCGTCGATGTAAGCCTCATGAGACTACAACTCATCCACTAGAGACACCTAGGGGTTTAAAGGCTTGTTGCATACGCTAAATGACCGTGATCCCTTCGAAAGTGGCTTAGTTTAATTTTAATATAAAATTGCTTATTGTATTTATTTTGTTTGTTTTGCTCGAGGACTAGCAAAATGTTAGGTTTAGGGGTGTGATAAGCGGAAAATATATGAATATTTACCTCCATTTTACTTAATATTTTGCATAGTTTCTCGAGTTTTGTGAATATTTGATGTGTTTTGTGTTATTTTATAGATAAATTAAAATATCAGGTCCCACTGAAATCAAATCGGGGAACGGTGAAAGAAAAAGAATGAGAATGGCAAAATTGGAAATTCAAGCGTCGCGACGCAAAAGCCTTCTGCGTTGCGACGCACCTCAATTATTGAGCTGCTGACACGCGTCATAACCACGTCATCACATGCGTCATCATCGCGTCATCATGACGTCAGCATAATAATTCAGTCTGCCGACGTGCTTCATCATCGCGTCATTATGACGTCAGCACAATAATTCAGTCTACCGACACGCGTCATCACTTGCGTCATCATGACATCAGCGTTGTGATGCCAAGCCTTCACGTGTCGCGATGCCGATCGAATAATGGAGTCTTTCGACAGTCGCAATTCACTGTAGAGCGCGTCGCGATGCCAAGCCTTCACGCATCGCGATGCTGCCCGATATTGAAGGCTATAAATAGAGGTTAATTTCATTGAATTATTCATACTTTCTTTTGGGAATTTCCTTAGAATACTAAGAAGAGAGTATAATGTTTGTTTAATTTCAGTTTTCTTGAATTTAAGTTTTATTTTAAGCAATAAATCTTTCTTTGTTTATTTAAAAGTATGAGTAGGTAACTTTCTTCTGCGGGGTGAAAGGTAAAGATTTTATTATAATAATTTTGATTAATCTCCCTTAGTTATAATATATAAATTATCTTAAAACCTGACTTAATTGGATACTGCCTTATTGGTCGGTTGGACTTAATTGGATACTGCCTTTATGGTCAGTTGGAATTAATTAAAAATCTGACTTAATCAGGATACCGCCTTTATGGCAGTTGGTAATATAACGTAATTTATATATTATAATAAGAGAGATTTCTAGATTTGAAATAATAAAAGTGGATCCTAAAACCCCAATATTTTATTTCATTTTGTAATTTTACCTTTTTAGTTTTCAAATTTGTTTTATAATGTTTTATTTATTTATGTCTTTAGTAGTCCTAGGTATGTGTTGTAACTAAATACGTATCTAGATTTGAAATAATAAAAGTGGATCCTAAACCCCAATATTTTATTTCATTGTTGTAATTTTACCTTTTTAGTTTTCAAATTTGTTTTATAATGTTTTATTTATTTATGTCTTTAGTAGTCCTAGGTATGTGTTGTAACTAAATACGTTATCTAGGGTTGTGATGAAAACCAATATCAATGATTTAATAAGTGACTTTTCTTATGTTTGTGTGGTGTATAAGTTTATTTATTGAGTCTAGTTCTTAATGCTTCGTGTTAATTGACCACTAATAAGATTGATTAGGTAAACTTAAAATGAACATCGAAAATGGATTTTAGGTTTAGCAATAGACTCAATAGTTCACGATCTCACATTCATAATTGGTAAAATACCTGTCGGGCGTGCGTAGCCATAATTGGAACTTAAACTTAATGAATTCGAATTTCTTAATTAACATAGGAATATAGTTAATTGGGTTACTTTGGGTGTTTGCATATGACCATCAGAAGAGGCTTTTGCATATTTTGAGTGTTCACAAGCATAAAATAATCAACTCATCTTAGAAAGATATTGGTAGGATTCACAAACCCTGGATATTTTCATATCATTGTTTAAAACTTAAAATCTACCTTTGTTTGTTTTATTTGTTTGTTTTAGATAAAAATCACCTTCAACCACACAATCAAATCAATCAGATACTCGTAGATATTTAGCTTCGTAAATTGATAGCATATGTATTAAGTCATTGTGGATCATACATTTTATACTACTTGAGCGATACGTGCGTTTGTGATACGTGCGCTTGCGTTACGTGTGTGTTTACCACAGATCATTGTTCCTCGAAAAATTTGCATGAAATGAATGGATTTTTAGTGTGCATGCACTTAAAATCATTAACAAGAGCATGAAATGCTTGCAGAACATGAAATGTTCAAATTAAAATTGAATTTACACCATTCTCATATGAAATAATTGGATTACCCGGATATATAAATGATAAAAGTCCATATGATTAGTACCGGATTAATAAGATATGATATAGTATTAATCCACGTAAGGTTTAATCATAAATATCCCTATCATAGTATTATCGAGACTGGACATCGATAATGCAGAATAGGCTAGTATTACACTTGTGCGTGTTATGGAAGCGTAACAACATAGTTCTCATATATTTGGGTATTGGATACTCATGCAAGTGTAATATGAGGTTCTGTTTACCGATGGTACGGGAAACAGCTTCGCTCTGGATAAACCCCTCGGAATCCCATTGGTAGTATGACTATGTGTCTATGAGAATCCGAATCAGGGTAGGTGTATTTGGTCTTAACCTGAGACTTGCATCGCTAATATTTGCGACAATCAGTATACTTTGTTTTTGGTCGTCCGGGGCTTTAACAGGTTCTGTGTACGCCTCTTCTGGGTATACTGAGAATCGTAGTATATTGGATGTGATGTCAAGATGCAAGTACCACTTCAGTCATATGGAGATGATGATTACACAGAAAGACGGAACTGGTACTCTGTATGCTGCAGCTATCAGGATATTATGACAAGGTCATGAATATCCGATTATAGAGACTAGTTACTAGAGATCCGATATATGCTTCGTACGGGGCAGACACAATTCCAGCCCCAGGCCTTAGCATGTGAAATTCGATACTAGATCGTAATACGCAATACTACGTATACTACGCCTGACAAAGATTACATATTCCTTTAAAGAATATTTCTGGAGAATGGGTAGGCACGGTGCTTTACTAGAACCAACCATGTCTTGTAAATCGGTGAGAGGTGGTACCGGGTATGCACGTATTCGGATAGTCCGATGAATGTATTTACTGCCAACAAATCCAGGGATCTCTTCGGTCGCCACCCAAAGATTCACCGATGATGTTTGACTCGAACAGAATTAATCTAGGATTAATTATGAGAGAGAAAATTAATATGGGATTAATTACGACAATAAATTAATCTGGGATAATTAAAGGAGAAATAATTAATTGGAATTAATTGCGTCGAGAATTTATCTGGGATTAAATTCGTCGAGAATAGAGAATGCGATTAATTTAGAATTAATCGGTAAAGTAAATTTAATAGTGAAATTAGATTTTACTATTTAATTTATTTAAATTGGGCTAAAATAATATATTAGATATATTAAATGAATCGGATTTCAAAGCGGAATTAAATTGAATTTTAATTCTAGCGAACGAATTAATTTAGAATTAATGTTTAAACGACTTACGTAATAAAGGTACATATTTCACATGTTGCCATGATTAAATTCATTTGATATGTTTGCTAATGCTGCATATTTCATTATGAAATATGGCATATGGACGTCAAAACCGCTTTCCTTAACGGAAACCTTTTGGAGGATGTTTACAACATCCTGACGGTTTTGTTGTGCCAAAACATGCAAACAAGGTTTGCAAGTTAAATCGATCCATTTATGGATTGAAGCAAGCATAGCGTTCTTGGAACCAACGTTTTGATAAGATCATAATGGTATATGATTTCATTCAAAACGAATATGATTCTTGTGTATATAAGAAGGTTAGTGGGAGCGCACTGACAGTGAATGTCCTATAAGTTGATGATGCATTGCTTCTTAGCAATAACATTCCCATAAAATAATCGGTGAAAGCTTGACTTTCATTAAAATTCTCCATGGAATACCCAGGAGAAGCAGGCTTTATTCTAAGAATAAATATCTACTGGGATAGATCTAGAAAGCTGCTGACAAACCCTCCCAGAGTTCGTACGTTTTTGAAATGTATGTGACCTGATGTCTCATATGCTTTGAGCATATGTAGAAGCTATAGGGCCAATCCAGGTGATGGTCACTGGATTAATGTAAAGAACATCCTTAAGTATCTTGGACGAACTAAGGATGCTTTCTGGAAATATGGGGAAATGAGAAGTTGAGGTGACTAGGTTCACCGCTGCAAGTTTCCAAACCGATAAAGACGATTTAAGTCACAATAAAGGTACATATTTAGTTTGAATAACGGAACAGTGAGCTGGAAATCTTCCAAGCAAGATACTGTTGCCGAATAAATAACAAAAACGGAACATTGCTGCAGCTGAGGCAGCAAAAGAAGCATTTTGGATCAATATAATCCTAATTGGATTAGGAGTAATTCTGTTAGCAACTGAGCTAGGCTACAGCGTAGGCTAAGGAACCGCGGTCTCATCAACGATCCAAGTATATACTTCGAATATTTCATCTGATTCGTCAGATCATACATCGTGGCGATGTGATGATCGAATAAAAACGCATCAGATGATAACATTACAAATCCGCTGACGAAAGCTGTTTCTCAGCAGAAGTTTGAGCGACCCATACATAGTTCAGGTGTAGGACACTTGAGTGATTGGCTATAGGCCAAATGGGAGATTGTTGGACAATTATGACACATAGCATTACTATTTGTACAGAACATGGTGTTGTTGTATAAATTAACTATGTGACATAGGAAATTGCTTTTTTATCATTTGTAATTGGATTACCCGGATATATAAATGATAAAAGTCCATATGATTAGTACCAGATTAATAAGATATGAGACAGTATTAATCCACGTAAGGTTTAATCATTAAATATCCCTAGGCGTAGTATTATCGAGACTAGACATCGATAATACGGAATAGGCTAGTATTACACTTGTGTGTGTTATAGAAGCGTAACGACATAGTTCTAATATAATATGACAAGGTCATGATTATCCGATTATAGAAACTAGTTACCAGAGATCCGATATATGCTTCGTATGGGGCAGATACAATTCCAGCCCCAGGCCTAGCATGTGAAATTCGATACTGGATCGTAATACGCAATACTACGTATACTACGCCTGACAAAGATTACATATTTCTTTAAAGAATATTTCTGGAGAATTGGGTAGGCACGATGCTTTGCTAGAAGCCAATCATGTCTTGTAAATCGGTGAGAATGTGGTACCGGGTATGCACGTATTCGGATAGTCTGATGACCGTATTTACTGACAACATATCCAGGGATCTCTTCGGTCGCCTCCCAAAGATTCATCGATGATGTTTGACTCGAACAAAATTAATCTGGGATTAATTATGAGAGATAAAATTAATCTGGGATTAATTACGACAATAAATTAATCTAGGATTAATTAAAAGAGAAATAATTAATCTGTGATTAATTGCGTCGAGAATTTATCTGGGATTAAATTCGTCGAGAAGAGAGAACGCGATTAATTTAGAATTAATCGATAAAGTAAATTTAATAGTGAAATTAGATTTTACTATTTAATTTATTTAAATTGAGATAAAATAATATATTATATATTAAATGAAATCGGATTTGAAAGCGGAATTAAATTGGATTTTAATTCTAGCGAACGAATTAATTTAGAATTAATTCGTAAGCGACTTACGTAATAATATTGCGAGGCATTATTATTTAATTAAATTGGATTTAATTAAGTCACAACGGCAAATTCGTTTAATTCGGAATTAAACGAACCCGGGCCCGAGCGAAGTTGCGTGTTAAGTTAGCCGACTTAAATTTGGAATTTAAAAGTGGTGGGACCCACTTTACTTACATCACATGTTATACATGTGATGGAAGTGGTTAGGCTTAAATTCATGAGTTTGATTTGTTGAAAGAAAGCATGGCTTTACTTATAACACACACAAACTTATTCCAACACTCAACCTTATTATATATTTATTTGGTCAACTTTGGAAGTGCTAGAATTCACTATTCACAGCAACCAAACTTTCTCTTCTCTCCTTACTCTCTCATGGCCGATTGTCTCATAACCTTGGAGGGCAAATTTTGTTCTTCAAAATTTGTAAATGGTAGCACATTTGGAGTTAAATAAGATGATAGAGAGTCTCACCCAAGTGTTGGAAACACTTAAGAAGGACTTGGAGCTTCCACCGAAATACATAAAAGGTTTTGAACTCATCCGATCAATGTGAGTATTTTCCGCAACTCTTTTGATTTTATTCACACACAAATCACTCTTAGACGATCTTGGCATGTTCTAGGAACACTTACAATGGTATCAAAGCGATCTAAGTTTAATTTGAATTCTAGGGTTCATGACTTTAAATTTGTATTTTTGGCTTGGAGCTTGATTTGCCTAAATTATTGGTTGGGATATGTTTATATGATCTTCAATTAGATTTGTGCATTGTTGGAATTGTGATAAATTGATTAGATTAATTTTCCCCAATTTGTATGCTTGGCCGAATACATGACCTAGAGAGCTCATGGTGATTTTTGAATTTTAACAATTGGATGTGTTAAATGGCATGAATGAATCTTAGATGTTGATTTAATTAGATTGAAATCAAATTGAATGATTTTTGTATGCCTTTGCCGTGAGCCATGATGCATGTTATAAGATTGATTTTGCTTCAATTTGTGTTGGACATGAATTGGAAATATAGAGCATGATTAATTGAATTAATTAGTGTTTTGGAAGCATTAGATTAATTAATTAATTATGGTAATTACACTTGAATTGAATTAATTTGTAATTTGGAATAATGAGTTAATTTAATTTATTGTATTTGGGCTTAATGGGCTTGGTTGGCCAAGTTTGGTTTAGGATAATTGGTTGGATCCAATTAGGCCTAAAACCATTTCATAAAGTCCAAATATGATAATTGGGCCTTTAAAATTTTAATTGGGCCTAAATTGATTTTTGGCATAGGGTGATTCCTAATTGGGCCTTGGCATCTTGGGTTGACCCATAATTCCAAAGCCCATGCCTTAAGAATTAATTGAAAGCCCATTAGACTTTAATTGAATAGTATTGGATACTAATTGGGCCTTTGAGACCCATAAAGATTGGATTTGGAATCCAAGTCTAAAAGGCACTATTGAAAGTGTAATTATTTAATTTGTAATTAAATATTAATTAGTATTGGATACAATTTAAATTGAATTTAAAATTATAGTTCGATATAATTCAAGAATACTTACTTTGAGTATTTTTTCTTAAACGAGTTGGACTCGCGCAAATCAAATCGTTGTTTGAACATTGGATGGTCTCTAATCAAAGATTAATTAATTGGATTAGATTGATTGATAACATGCTTTGTGTGAATACTTGGATGTATATATGAATAATGTATATCAGATGGATATTAGATGGGTGAGGGCAATTTTGGAAATTGTTGTAATAAATTTAGAATTTATTAAATTGGACCTGCGTGTCCAGCCTATTATCTCCTTATCTCATTGTATTTCTCTTCTCACCAATTCCCCTTAATGTTAATGAGGTTTCTTTAGAAGTATTATGTAATTGGGTAGAAGTATGAATAGTGCTAGCAGGGAGAGAGGAAATGAGGAGATTTGTTCTAGGAACAAAGTTTTTTGTATATCCATCCGAATATCCTTATTATTTTATATTCGCGCCTTATTATGCTTTTAGAATGCATGCTTAAAGGTGAATGATGAGACCTAATTAAAGATAAAAAATTGGTTGCCAAATCGCGACAAAAACCCTCATTTTATATTAAGCGTTTTTACTTCCATTGAGTGATTCTCTCTCAAGATCCAAGATTGGCATTGGTTTGTTGGCCAAAGTCAATACCTTTGTCCATCGCGGATGTGTTTGAATCATGAAGGCTTTGTTCCATATCGTACGCCTTGGGGAAGTTGTGATTTGTTGGCCAAAGTCAAGGTCATTTCTTGTTCATCGGCCTCGATTACGAAGCTTTCCCACTGTCAATGCGTCACGCTTAACTGGTTTCATTAAGCTTGTTGAGCCAAAGCCAAGGCTTAGTTGATTCAGAGGAAAAAGGTTAGGGAATATATCGGATATATTGGCATATATTGGATATAGCTTTCGGACTTGGATGTCCACCTACTGGATCTAGGAATTGGATGGGATCCAATTGATCTTAGAGATCTACCTAGTTAAGTTTCATACAATTTATTGGCCAAAGTCAAGGTTGTGTGTTATTTAATGGGATCCTAGCCCACTAGGAAACTAGGTTTCCGAGTACTCCACAGAGGGTTAGAGCTCGCCAAAAAATAGTGGGAGACAAGTATTAAATTTGCAATTTCGTTTAGATACTTTCCAATACACGCTCATTTCATTGTTCGTCATTAAAAATTTGTACATATTAGTTGGACTAATATTCAATTGTTGTTTTAATTGAACAGTTGGACTGTATTCAAACTACTTCATTTATAGTTGATTATATAATTGGATTATAGTAATCAATATATTTGAATTTAACCGATCATTTGTAATTAATTATATAGTTAGACTATTGGTAATCATTATATTAGATTCTACCTGAAATCGTTGATTGGATAGTTGGACTATAGCAATCAAGATGACTGAAAGATTAGCGTCAAATGACATAATCCTTGGTGAAAATATCTTAACGGTGTAAATTTTCATATTGGAAATGAATCTCAGGATAGTTGGGAGATGAGAAGTTAATCTATTTGATAGAGCGACCTCTCGGGCCTAAGCCTAGGAGTTGAGCAAATAGTAGAGCATGAGCTTTGGAAGACTCATCGTGATGAAAACTTTAGTGCTCAATCCTTTATGCTTGCCGCAAAGACTCCTTGATTTCTTTATCAGAACTAAGGATTAGATCCTTATAGTATGATATTGAAATTGAAGGATCTTCATAGATCTATTCTTAGATCTTAGAAGTACTGATTGCAAAAGAAAACTCTTGGAGAGTTAATGGCTATGCTCAAGGAGACAGAGCCAGAGCTTGCAAAAGGGCAAGAAGCGCAAGACGCATCTTACTCCTACATCCCAGAAGGTCTACGCTTGGCCGAAGACTTCTAGGGATGTGAAAAGGGGCAAAGGCAAAATCATCACAGTCTTCTGGGAAGACAAATGACATATCTCAAGATGTCTGCCTAAACTGTGGAAAACGGGGTCACTGGAAGCGTCACTGCCGTATGGACAAGGCAGACACGAAGGAAGTGAAGGTGGGACAAGGTTCCGGCTTCAAGTATATTTGTTATAAACATGTCCACTGATGGTTTTAAAATTGGATTTTAGATACTGGATGTGGTACATAAATATATGTACTGATGTGCGGGATCTGCTGATAAGCAGGAGACTGGCTTCAGATGAGATCGAACTGCACATCGGAAACAGGACATGAGTCGTTGTTTTGGCCGTAGAAACTTAAGTTTTGGAACTGCCCTTTGGGCATGTACTTAAATTAGGAGACTGTTATAATGTATCTAGTTTGACTAGGAACATTATCTCTGTATAGTTTAACTCGTTGTGGGTATACCTTTATATTATAGAACACTAAGTGTTTTGTTTATAAAGATGATATTGAGATAAGCACATTAGATGTGAACAACAGTATTTATATTTAGAATATAAATGAATCTCAAACATATAATATGACAAACAAAAGCTCAAACTGAATAAATCTGTTGAGACTTAAAAGTGGCATTGTTGTCTGGGACACATTAACAAGATTCGTATATCCACACTTTCGAAGAGTGGATACTAGGACGGATTTGATTCTAATTCAAATGATGTCTATGAATCTAGTTTATTAGGCAAAGTGCCTAGAACACCTTTTACTACGTAAAAGTGCAAGTGCCACCGATCTGTTAGCCCTCGTTCATAGTGACGTAAGTGGGCCCATGTCTAGATAGGCTAGAGGTGGATATGAATACTTCGTAACCTTTACGGATGTGGCATCGCATTACAGTTATGTGTATCTTATGAAACAGAAGTCAGAAACTTTTAGAGTTTCGACACGAAGTATAAAAACAGACCGGCTAAGTATTAAAACATTCTAGTCGGACCGTGATGGATAGTACTTAAACATATAAGTTTCTTGATTACTTGAAAGAGTATGATATTCTTTCACAGTGGACTCCTCCCGGGACACCTCAATTTGACGGTGTGTCCGAATAGAGAAACCGAACTTTGTTGGACATGGTAAGGTTAATGATGAGTCACTCTGAGCTACCAATTTCCTTTTGAGGATACACATTAAACAGTGCAATACTTATTTTGAATAAGGTTCCATGAAAATCTGTTAGACAGACTTCATCTTAGATATGAACAGGAAAGAAACCGGGTTTCTCATTCTTGAAGATTTGGGGATTCGGGGCATATAATTGAATGTTTGGATGATACCAAACTAGAACCCAAATCGGATAAGTGCCTATTTTTAGGTTGTCCTAGGGAAACCAAAGTATAGTACTTATACAACTCACAATAGAACAATGTAATTGTTGCTCTCCATGCGGTTTTCCTAAGAGGAATACCAAAATGCAGTGGTAAGTGGGAGGAAAGTTGAACTCGATGAAAATCAGAGTAATACTGTTCCAGGCACCGAGTCCTCACGGAATACCAACAGTTCATCAGGGATGAAACTGTACCAATAATCTTCGAATACACAAGAACCACGTAGGTCAGAGAGTGTCAGAAAATAACCTGGGAGGTATGGGTTTCTAATCTCACCTCATGTAGATATTAATCTTATTGAGGAAGATGAACCGACTACGTATGAGGAAGTGATACAAGGTATCGACTCCTTCTATGGCAAAATGCCATGAAGTCCGAAATGGATTCCATGTATACTAACTAAGTTTGGACACTGGTTAATGTACCAGAAGGCATTGTGCCTATTGGTACTAAATGTGTCTTCAAGGAAGACATACATGGATGGGAACATACAAATTTACACAACTAGGCTTGTACAGAAAGGATATCGTCAACGATATAGTGTCGACTACGAAGAAATTCTTTAACATGTTGCCATGATTAAATTCATTTGGATAATGCTTGCTAATGCTGCATATTTCATTTATGAAATATGGCATATGGAAGTCAAAATCGCTTTCCTTAACGGAAACCTTTTGGAGGATGTTTACAACATCCTGACTGTTTTGTTGTGCCAAAACATGCAAACAAGGTTTGCAAGTTAAATCGATCCATTTATGGATTGAAGCAAGCATACCATTCTTGGAACAAACGTTTTGATGAGATGATAATGGTATATGATTTCATTCAAAATGAATATGATTCTTGTGTATATAAGAAGGTTAGTGGGAGTGCACTGACAGTGAATGTCCTATAAGTTGATGATGTATTGCTTCTTAGTAATAACATTCCCATAAAATAATCGGTGAAAGATTGACTTTCATTAAAATTCTCCATGGAATACCTGGGAGAAGCAGGCTTTATTCTAGGAATAAAGATCTACTGGGATAGATCTAGAAAGCTGCTGACAACCCTCCCAGAGTTCGTACGTTTTTGAAATGTATGTGACCTGATGTCTCATATGCTTTGAGCATATGTAGAAGCTATAAGGCTAATCCAGGTGATGGTCACTGGATTAATGTAAAGAACATCATTGAGTATCTTGGACGAACTAAGGATGCTTTCTGGAAATATGGGGAAATGAGAAGTTGAGGTGACTAGGTTCACCGCTGTAAGTTTCCAAAATCGATAAAGACGACTTTAAGTCGCAATAAAGATACATATTTAGTTTGAATAATGGAACAGTTAGCTGGAAATCTTCCAAGCAAGATACTGTTGCCGAATAAATAACAAAAACGGAACATTGCTGCAGCTGAAGCAGCAAAAGAAACATTTTGGATATATATAATCCTAATTGGATTAGTAGTAATTCTGTTAGCTTCTGAGCTAGGCTACAGCGCAGGCTAAGGAACCACGGTCTCATCAACGATCCAAGTATATACTTCGACTATTTCATCTGATTCGTCAGATCATACATCGTGGTGATGTGATGATCGAATAAAACGCATCAGAAGATAACATTACAAATCCGCTGACGAAAGCTGTTTCTCAGCAGAAGTTTGAGCGACCCATACATAGTTCAGGTGTAGGACACTTGAGTGATTGGCTATAGGCCAAGTGGGCGATTGTTGGACAATTATGACCCATAACATCACTATTTGTACAGAACATGGTGTTATTGTATAAATTAACTATGTGACAAATGAAATTTCTCTTTTATCATTTGTAATTGGATTACCTGGATACATAAATGATAAAAGTCCATATGATTAGTACCGGATTAATAAGATATGAGACAGTATTAATCCACGTAAGGTTTAATCATTAAATATCCCTAGGCGTAGTATTATCGAGACTGGACATCGATAATGCGAAATAGGCTAGTATTACACTTGTGTGTGTTATAGAAGCGTAACGACATAGTTCTCATATATTTGGATATTGGATACTCATGCAAGTGTAATAGGAGGTTCTGTTTACCGATGGTACAGAATCAGCTTCGCTCTGGATAGACCCATCGGAATCCCATTGGTAGTATGACTATGTGTCTATGGGAATCTGAATCAGGGTATGTGTATTTGGTCTTATCCTGAGACTTGCATCGCTAATATTTGTGACAATTAGTATACATTGGTTTTGGTCGTCCGGGGCTTTAACAGGTTCTGTGTACGCCTCTTCTGGGTATACTGAGAATCGTAGTGTATTGGATGTGATGTCAAGATGGAAGTATCACTTCATTCATATGAAGATGATGATCACGCAGAATACGGAACTGGTACTCTTGTATGCTGCAGCTATTGGGATAATATGACAAGGTCACGATTATCCGATTATAGAAACTAGTTACCAGAGATCCGATATATGATTCGTACGGGGTAGACACAATTCCAGCCCCAGGCTTAGCATGTGAAATTCGATACTGGATCGTAATACGCAATACTACGTATACTACGCCTGACAAAGATTACATATTCTTTAAAGAATATTTCTGGAGAATTGGGTAGGCACGATGCTTTGCTAGAAGCCAACCATGTCTTGTAAATCGGTGAGAATGTGGTACCGGGTATGCACGTATTCGGATAGTCCGATGACCGTATACTGCCAACATATCCAGGGATCTCTTCGGTCGCCTCCTAAAGATTCATCGATGATGTTTGACTCGAACAGAATTAATTTGGGATTAATTATGAGAGAGAAAATTAATCTGGGATTAATTACGGTAATAAATTAATCTAGGATTAATTAAAAGAGAAAGAATAATTTGTGATTAATTGCGTCGAGAATTTATCTGGGATTAAATTCGTCGAGAATAGAGAACGCGATTAATTTAGAATTAATAGTGAAATTAGATTTTACTATTTAATTTATTTAAATTGAGCTAAAATAATATATTAGATATTTTAAATGAAATCGGATTTCAAAGCGGAATTAAATTGGATTTTAATTCTAACCAACAAATTAATTTAGAATTAATTCGTAAGCGACTTACGTGATAATATTGCGAGGCATTATTATTTAATTAAATTGAATTTAATTAAGTCACAATGGTAAATTTATTTAATTCGGAATTAAATGAACCCGGGCCCGAGCGAAGTTGTGTGTTAAGTTAGCCTACTTAAATTTGGAATTTAAAAGTGGTGGGACCCACTTTACTTACATCACATGTTAGACATGTGATGAAAGTGGTTAGTCTTAAATTCATGAGTTTGATTTGTTGAAAGAAAGCATGGCTTTACTTATAACACACACAAACTTATTCCAACACTCAACCTTACTATATATTTATTTGGTCAACTTTGGAAGTGCTAGAATTCACTATTCACAGCAACCAAACTTTCTCTTCTCTCCTTACTCTCTCATGGCCGATTGTCTCATAACTTTGGAGGGTAAATTTTGTTCTTCAAAATTTGTAAATGCTAGCACATTTGGAGTTAAACAAGGTGATAGAGAGACTCACCCAAGTGTTGGAAACACTCAAGAAGGACTTGGAGCTTCCACCGAAATGCATAAAAAATTTTGAACTCATCCGATCAATGTGAGTATTTTCTGCAACTCTTTTGATTTTATTCACACAAAAGTCACTCTTAGAAGATCTTGGCATGTTCTAGGAACACTTACATAAATATATGGCCAGTAAGTCTTTGTAACGAATATATGGTCAGCACAGACAATCTATAACTGAAAAGGCAAGTGATTCGTTACACCAAAGTTCCACCTCCTACACCAGCAATAAAGAGTATGCTTGACTAAGCTGAGTGAGAAACAATGGGAGTGAATTCATATTAGCCTAAGGCTAATGACTTAGTAGAAATCCTGAACTGATGCACATGATTGTATTCCTCAGAAATATGAAGCCATCATGATTGAACTTTGACCCATGCATCTAAATGAATAAAAAATTCATAACTTGCATATTTGGATGATATGAAATATATTTTGTCTACATTTTTATGAATAATTGTTGTAAAGTTTGTTGTGTCATGAATAAATAAAGATAAAATAAATTTTCAATGCATGCATGTATAAAGATTTTCCTGCAAATCAAAATTATAATGAAAATATCAACCAATATTCCATGAACATTACTTGTATGATGGGGGTACACCAACCATCATTACAGGACCTAGAAGAACTAATTTTTTGAGAAAATACAAGATACAAGTGAAAAATTCAAAGATATAGTGTTGAAATTGTTGGGGCAGTTGTGAAACCCCTAGGGTCGGATCGGTGTCTCGTACAGCGAAAATGGGTCTAACCCAATGATATCAGGGATAATTGTATTTTAAAATATTTTAATGAAAACTACATTCTGATACAAGTCATTATGAAAAAAAGGGACCAAATCGGAGTCCGGAAACTCCGAAACGGAGAAAATAAAGTTTTAGTGTTCATCAACCTTCGGAGTCGCGACACAGAGTCTTGGGAGTCGAGACGCTCCAAAGTACGAAAGCAACTACAAGAGCTGAACGTCTCGGCATCGCGACATGGAAGAGTGGGAGTCACGACGTTCCTAGTTCTGATGCTCAGTGTCACGACGCTGGAAGGTCAGTGTCGTGACGCTTCCCTAGGTACTGAGCAATTTCAACCTTCAAATCATTCCTAGAAACTTCCAATTTTCTCCTATCATTTCGATACCTTAAAACCAATTTTATAGTCTTATTTCGACATTAAGCTATGTGAACATGCATCTAATACACAATTCATAACTTAAGAGAAGTTCAAACTTACCTAGCAAGCTTGATGCAAGATCCAATCTACTTCTTCTTTGTTGAAATGGTTGGAGAACCTCCAAGATGTGCAAGCTTGACTTCAAGATCCAATCTTGATTTCCAATGCTAGCAAGCTTCACTTCAACATCCAATCTTGATTTCTCCTAGATGAAATATTATAGAGACCTCACAAGCTTCTCTAAATATTTCTCTAACTTAGGCTAATTTCTCTAAGAATTTGATTGTATTTTTACTTGTTAATTAAAACCTTCCTTACGCCTTCTATTTATAGCAAAACTTAGATAATTTTTAATTAATAAAAGTTGTAATCAACTTTTATGTGGGTTTAATCTAAATTTTTCAAATATGTATAATTAGGTGTGACTAATCTCCATTGTCTCCCACTTTAATTTAATCCAATTAAATCAAGCCAAGGATTAGGAAATGGATTAGTTAAATATTTGCCACTTTGATTTAATCCAATTAAATCAAGCCAAAACCACCTATTATTACATACTTACAATTACCATAATATCCTCAAATGGTAGAGATAATTATGATTTACAATTAAGCCCTTGTGTAATTATTGAATTAATCCAATTAGGTCAAAGTAAATAATCAATGTTATCCAATAACACTTGATTATCGTAGTTGATAATTATAATATCGAATATTATCTTTTATCAAAATTAATCGGCTAACCAAGTGCTCAATGAGTACATTTCATATTGAGACTCTCTAAGTTCAGACACGTTCTCCATATAAGTCTAGCTAATATGTACGCAATTTGGCCACCTACGAATTCGCGAAGAACACGAACAATCTTTCTGAACTATACAAGTCGATGTCATCACATATGTTTATCAATCCCTCTGTCTTAGGCTATCCGCGTTGTGCTTAAGAAACATAGAACACACCGTCAATAATTCGAGGTACACATCTCATGTCAACATGTCCATGATTCTTCAAATCTGATGCGATCCACCCTAGGTGATCGACTTTGGCCAAAGATTTAAAAATCGTGACTTTACTAATATGGATACCTAAACACATATGGGCCGAAAAATCCTATCTTGCTTCGCACTTGATTACAGAGTGCATTGGTCCACACCCAACAAACATCTAAAGGCCAGACCATGAAATGTTTCTGACATACATGGCATCAAAGTGTGGAGGATCTCATACAAAATCAATGCTATCATATAGTCAAAGGATTACATATGCTACTCGACTTGAGGAGATTCCTATTTACGGTGGTCTGTACTTTCAACTATTAGAAATCACCTATGAGTCATTCAGTATCCGCTTCAACGAATACCCACATGTTTATAAGAGTTTCCAAAACTCATGGTACATCGGGTTAACCATTGGAACTTTAATTCCAATATACGACATGTGCTAGTCTTATAGGTTATAGGAATTCGACCGTATTCCAAAACCAACGACTAGGAATATTTACTTTAAGAATAGTTTACACCTAGTGTCAAGGCTATTCTAAGGTCGATGTCATTCTTAGCATATCTATACATCAATCTAATACGCATAATGACAATTCCATTAAAAAGTTATGAATGAAAATATAGT
>SKCR01040302.1:0-116989 GCA_019454045.1 Zanthoxylum bungeanum | reverse complement strand
AAAATAAATAGCTCCTCAAACGTATCATAGTTGATGTGACAGCATAAAGTTCTTTTAAATAATTAAAAAAACGTATATACATTACATAATATTATTTTTACAAAGAGTTTAGATACCAAAATCTCCCATACGTGTTGATAGCCTTACGGGTGTGAAATGATTTCAGATAGAATCAGAACCGAACCACTTTATCAGGTTCCGGAATCGAAACCGCTTCATTTAGGGTAGATTATGATTCCAAAAATACGGAACTGATTTAATACGGATAGGTTCTGATTCTATAATATTGAGAACCAAAACCTATCCACGGAATCGAAAATCATAACTGATTTTGGTACTGAATTTTTCATTTAAAGGATTTTCCTTGTCGATCAAGACAATTTGCTTTCTTAAAACTTGTGTCAGGATTCTCATACTCTGGAACAAGGTTTTTACAGAGCATACACCTATTAAAGTGAACACAAAACATGTTCATGAATATTATTTCAGGTTCCACATCTAACATTCATAATTCAAAGACAGCAACTGAAATATAAAATCATATTGAGAACCTTTATAGCATTTTATGAATATTGATTTTAATACGTTTTCAACAATATTCAGGAATTTATCAAGTGGAAGCTTCTTAAATTCATACTGTAAAGGTTGACTTTAATCACATCAATATCTTTATAGCATTTTATGAATATTGACTTTAATACGTTTATAGCATTCATATTGACTTTAATACGTTTATATTAAAGTCAATATAAAATCATATTGAGAACCTTTATAGCATTTTATAAAGGTTTAAAATCTTGACACAAGCTTTAAGAAAGCAAGTTGTCTTTATTAAAGTCAATATGACTTTAATCACAAAATATAAAATCATATTGAGAACCTTTAAACCATTTTATGAATATTGACTTTAATACGTTTTCAACAATATTCAAGAATTTGCCACTTGAAGTAAACGTTGGAATCATAAAATCATACTGCAATTCCTGCTATTCTCACTTTACCACTTGAAGTAAACGTTGTACAAGATTTTAATTAAAATTCTTATATCATTGCTTAGCTTAAATTCATAAATATTATCGTTAAAAATATTGTATTACTTATTTTCAGCGATCAAAATATCACATTCATATATACTTAACATTTCTAATAATAGACAAATAGAATAAAATAACAAAATAATGAAAATGCAAAGAAAGTATCGATTTTTTTCCAATATTAATCTATTGGGTCCAAAATAGGGTACCCTGAAACTGAACTAGAACCAAATTGATACCGATAAATAGGGTACCCTATTTAATAGAGTATGTTATGGTTTTAAAATTTAGGAACCGAATTTTTTAGGAGATGTTAGTATTCCACCTAAATAGATTAGGGTACCTTGTTTCGCTCACCTCTGATAGGGTCATTAGAAAATGACAAGAAACAGAAAGTGAAAAGCATTTCTGGGTTGCTGCATTCTCCCATTGCAGCTCCTTCCACCAACACTGATCTCCCTTGATAACAATTTTATGTTCCCTTTCGCTGTCGAAATCAAGTGGAAGCTTCTTAAGTGTTGGAATTCATCTACCACCGTTTCCTTCAAATGTGAGAATAGCAGGAATTACAGTAGCTACTCTCCAGGTTTAGGAGATTTCATAATATAAGAAATTCAAGTTTTGTTTCTGATACAGATACGTTAAACATAGAAGACAGAGCAATGGCAGCAACACTCCAACACCAACAGATAAAAGTACAATGACAAGCAAACCACGGTTTCTTTATTACAAGAAAAGATACAGAAAACTTGACTGACTCGAAAACCAACAGGATTTTTTCTAATTTTGAGATGGGCCGAATCCATTCACAGTGATTCCTCCATCGACACAGATAACTTGCCCTGTGATATATGAAGCTGCTGGAAGGCAAAGGAATGCCGCCAATGAAGATACCTCATTGGGCTCTCCTGGACGATTGATGGGTGTTTGACGTGCTACTCCATCCAGAAATTCCCTTGCCGCCTGAGAATCAATCACATTCCAAGTTCTTTGTAAACATTATCGTGTAGACGTCATATCAATACACAGTATATAAAGTTGAGAAGCACAGAGTATACCTCTAAAGGTTTAATCATTGAGGTTCTAATAACCCACGGGGCAACTGTATTAGCGCGAATGTTATCCTTGGCCCACTCACATGCCAAGTTCTTTGTAAGTTGATTTATGGCTCCTGCAAGTAAAGTGTATGAAAGAATTTATAAGCAGATATATGTGTCCATATTTTTTGGAATCTTACAAGGAAACTGATTGGCACCTTTGTATGCGCCGTACAGAGAAACCTGAGGTAGACCTATAACACCCGCGACAGAGGAGATAAATACGATACTTCCATTTCCTGATGCTTTTAACAGAGGATGTGCAAGTTGGGAGAGATGAAAAACAGACTCAAAATTTGTGCTGCTTATGGTTGACATGTCCTCACCTGTAATGTCTAGTGTTTCCTTATATACAGCTATTGCAGCATTATTTATCTGAAGAAAATGTTCATCATATACTCAAATCGGTTAAATGAAACTAATTTATTTTGTAGGAGCTTGGAGACTAGACTTACAAGAATATTGAGCTTCCCCTGAAAGACAGAGGTGACAGTCTCCATTAGCTTCTCACGCTGTTCACGTGATGACAAGTCACATACTGATCCTGTTACTTTGAACCCTTTGTTTTCCCATTCTTGTAAACTTGCATTGAGTTCTGTTTGGTTACGCGAACATGTGTAAACAATTGCTCCAAATCCTGCTAATTCTTCTACAATGGCATGTCTAATAACAATAATTTCCAACAAATAATTAGTTCCATCTAAATATGCCGAAAATAATCGAAAAGAAAATAAATGCAGACAGATTCTATAAACTGACCCAATGCCTCGGCTTCCTCCAGTGACTAAAGCAGTCATTCCATTGAGAGACCATCTTTTGTTTCTATTAATGAACTCTTGTTCTCCCATGCCTGTCTTCACAGTTTGCTGTATGCCTCAACTAAATAATTTATAAAGAATTTTTTTAACCCTTCATTGATGTTTATTAGTTTTTTTTATTTCACCTTCAAGGATAACATGTTTTGGTTTCAGGTTTGGGTAAGAACTTGAATGTTTTGAGCACCACAAAACCAACATTATCAAGACACATTGAAACACATTATTGTTCGTTTGACAACCACACATGGGTTTGGACCAACTAGTGATGGAGACATGACAATAGTATTCAAAGATTGTCTTTTAATTTGGGTTGGTATCAAATATAGTAGAGGAATCCTCTGTGGTTTCCTTAATTAATGGTTCCAGCATTGTCCACCACCTACTTAAATGATCTATAATAGGTGCCATTTTTACAGGCATTGTTCAGCCTTATGACTGTCTTTATGATTTTATTCATTGAATCAATACTAATTCTTGTGTGTTCTTTTTATGTGCCAGTATAATGTTCATAGGTTCCTAGCAAATGTTCGAGTTCAGAGAGTGCATTTCTTGTAAGAACATAAGACAGTCGGGGGTTTTACCTGCTCCACATAAGCTTTAGTTGGGTTTGGCAGCGGAGTTTCCAATGTACAAAAAAAAAACGGAGGACATCATTTTGTTTTCTTTTTCGGTTCTTTGTTATATTAATCAATCATCTAATTTAATATCTATATTATTCAAGTCAACTGACATATTAAAAAAAAAATGAGGATATCAACACTAATGCATCTGATTCCTTTAGAACTCTACACAATTTAAAGTTTTTGCAATTTCAGTACTACTATAGGGATTGTGTCTTGCATCTCTCGAATATTGCAAATTTAGATTGTTAGGAAAATAAAATGTATTGCCCTTAAACAGATGGTTTGGCCCTTAATTTAGAAACATTTAGAGACAGATAGAAATGCCAAGCAGAATGATCCTAATTTTGGGTTGGTTCAAATCCATTCACAGTCACTCCTCCATCGACACAAATAACTTGCCCTGTGATATATGAAGCTGCTGGGAAGCAAAGGAATGCCACCAATGAGGAAACCTCGTTAGGCTCTCCAATACGGCGGATAGGTGTTCGAGATATTAAGCTATCCACAATTATACTTTTAGCAGGATCCTCCTGAGAACATAAGAGTGTTAATCAGTTGTAAGCTAATAATGCAACAAAAATGGGAAAAAGATGACCAAACTAAAGTTCACAGAGGATATATATATATTTACTCGTATTGCGTCAATCATAGATGTTCTCGTAGCCCATGGGGCAATCGAATTAGCACGAATGTTATCCTTTGCCCACTCGCATGCCAAGCTCTTCGTGAGTTGATTCATGGCTCCTTTAAAGAAAAAAGAGGTGATTAGCACGAATATTATCCTTTGCCCACTCGCAGAATGATTCGTACCTTTGTATGCACCATACAGAGAAGAAAGAGGTGCAGCTATGACTCCCCCAACAGAAGAGATAAATACAATACTTCCATTTTCTGATGCTTTTAACAGAGGGTGTGCTTGTTGACACAGATGAAAAGCAGATTCAAAATTTGTGCTCCTTATTATTGACATGTCCTCAGCTGTAATTTCTAGTGCCTCTTTTGCTAAAGAAATCGCAGCATTGTTCACCTAAAGCAAACATTCATTGCATATACTCAAATCTTATATGACACCTGCAGTTCTTGCTTTAAGAATTACTTATTATATTATTCATCATCTCTGATATCGATCCAAACATATTTTTTATTATTAAATCTTGTATACATAAAATTAATATTACAAATAATTATCCTTATAAGGAAGTGATGATGAGTGAGAGAGTTTTGAAAAAATAATTTAAAAGATATATAATAAAGAAACTTCAGTTTCCTTTTAAAGATTCTGACATTACTCGGATTTTAATATTGTTTCCAAATAAAGGTAAATCTTTTTTGTTTAACTCATGAATTGATAAGTTCATATTAATTGTTGATTATTTGATTGATGAGTTTTATTATATGTTCATGTTAAGAATGTGATGAGAATATATTTTAATAATTCTGTGAAATTTTGAACAGTATACATTTTCTACTGAATATCTTTTAATTTCTAGAGAGTCGTGTGAAAATCTTTATATTTTGATAAAGTAGACCTCTTAAGATTTTCATACAACTATGATTTGTTAATAAACTCCAAGTCTTTTTAAAATAGTTTTTCTTTATAATAAAATATGGAATTTATACATCAAGAATGGAATGTTTATATTTTTCTTAACTATATTGAATATTAATTTTACGAATTTATAAATTTATTGACCTCTGTTTCGAACACTGATGAACACTTTTTTTTTTTATGTGTTTGCAAAAACATAGTTTTTGGATATGTTTTCGACTTTCATTAATTTTATGAATTTTTATATTGAATTCCATATATGTTCACAGTAATTAGTAAAGTTTTAGATTTTTCTAACACACATATATATAACTCTTTAAAAATCAGCATAGGTAGGATGTTTGGGATTAGACTTAAAAGATTATTATGATTATATTGTGGTTTAAGTATGAGTAAGATTATCACTAAGATCATATTAGGTAATTTTATTGATAAGGATATTGTCTTGATGATTAGGTGTCATGGATGAGCTCGTGTTGCATTGAGGTTTTTATTGATTGTTATGGATTGAGATATGTGAACTAGACTTTCAACTGAATCACAATAAACATATGTTTAAGTTTGAAATGATTGTAAAATCTATTTTGATGGGTATGAATTTGAAATTGTTGATATATGTTGATTTAATTTTATGATTTGTTATGTTTTTTCTATGAAATAAGAAAGTGAACTTTGGTAAGTGCATTCATGCATATTGATATTTTGTATATACGAAGGGCTCTGATATTTTGTATATGCATATGAAGTGATAATGATTATATTATGAAATGGTTTTATAGTGTTTTTGAAACTTTTTAAAACTTTTCATGTTAAAATAATTTTCCAAAATTTGTTTTCTAAATTATTTAAAATGTACTTGTTTTCCGTAAATCGTCTTAATTAAGATATTGGATTTTTTTTTTCCGGTCAATATGCTTATTTGAAAGGATTTGATGAAATATTATTATAAGAGTTTCATATTGGGAGTTGATTTGTAATATCCAGAAATTCGGAAACTCTTCCGAGAGGATTTTGTATTGCAGATCGAGTCTCGGAATGAGATTATATTAGAGAATAAGAGTTTAAGTGTTGGAATATAGCTTGAAATATTTTTACAATAGATATTTCATGCATTGGAAATATTTTTATAGAATCGCTTACGCGATTTATGTATATTATTCTATACGAAGAAAGTTTGTTGGTTCGGCTATAGAGATAACAAACGAACTCCGATTAAGGTGATTTTTGAACCATCGGTCTCGATTTTCTAAGACGAGTAACTTTCGTGTTGAACACGTTTCGTAATTTACATCAGAATGGCTTTCAAAATACTAATTTGTATGAAAGCCCCATGACAGGGACCTGACTGCAATTTCACGGGGGTCAAAACATAAATTTCCAAAACTGATTCTATATATACCTTGAAGTTTCCATTATTTACGAAAATTTCAAAATATTTCCATATTTTCAAAATGACCCCTCTTCTTCAAAACTCGATCAGCGATGGCCTGGTCGCGCCGGCGGCTAACCAGCCACGGTCGGCCGTCGCGATGACCTTGGAGTAACGCTCGGCCACCCTGTGTCCAACGGTGGCCGGCGACGATGCCAGAAACAGAGGAGAAACGCTCGCACATGGATTTTCCATTCCGTGAATGGTTGAACACGAAACGAGGAAAGAAGATTCAGATGAATAGTGATCCATGTTGAACAGTAGCTCCGATCGGAATTTCGTATATGCCCTCGAAATCTCCATGTGACTAGGACCTAGAGTGCTCGCGAAGTCAGGTAAGTAACCTATGCGATGAGAACTTAAGTTGGTGATTTCGTGTTTGATTTTATATATATATATATATATATATATATATATATATATATATATATATATATATATATATATAGATATATATATATATATATATATATATGATTGACATGTTAGGTTAAAAGATGATAGTTAAAGTATATCCTTGAAAACAAAGTTCAAGATTACGTATGGTTAGGATAATCGACTACCACAAGTATGGATCCTTATTATTGATATGATATGAAGTGAGACATGAAATGAGTTTAATGTTTATGAGTTTGTGTTGATATGTTTGATGACACGTGCGAGCATTTTTCATATGGATGTGTTTGTTGAAATAGGGTACGGGCCCACTTTGTATGTATTGGATGAGTGAGATATCACCAGCTCGTAATTGATTGTGATTGACTTTTGCTGTTGTGTATATAGATAATGTCATTGCATTGCATCGCACGACTTACATGATCATATGGTTGCTATGATGATGCATATGCATTTTGCATTCCCAGAGGCAGACAAAGTACACATGGACAGATACAGATCCAGGACCAGAGGGAAGACGATACGTAACGTCCATGGATCTTAGTTATAGTTAGTGGACCCTTTTCTCAAATAGATTTTTTTACTTATTTGCTTTTGATATAAAATTTACTTTTCCGCAAATAAGGCGTTAGCCGAAATGATTTCTAGTGTATTGATATTTGAGAATGACTTAAAAAACTTTGATTTTGAAAATAAGATTTTGATGATTTTTGGAGGCATGGGAGAAAAACATACCTCATATGTGACTTATGGAATTGACGGATTAAACATGTGCACATGTAGAGCAGGACTAGGGGGACGACGATACATAACACCCCTAGATCTTAGTTTCAATGGCTTAGAGGATGGAGATATATAATGCCCCAAGACCACCAGATTTCAGGGTTAGGGGGACGACGATACGTAACGCCCCTAGACCCATATTTAGGGACAAGATAGTGGCATGCATTGGAGGACGGTGATACGTAACGCCTCAATGGCATGAATTTGCATACCTGGTTCCAGTTCAGTGGCTTGGGAGACGGAGATACGTAACACCCCAAGACCACTAGTTAGGCGTATGGGGGGATGACGATACGTAACTCCCCCATGCGTTAGGTTTTCTACAGATACTCAAAGACACGATTTACAAAATGATGGTTTATAAACGAGTTTTCAAGAGAAACAATTTTAAGAGAAACTCAGAGGATTTCAGACAGGTGCTTAGGGGGACGGCGATACGTAACGCTCCTAATCACCAAGTTATTACAGTGACTTTTTAAGTTTTCAGAAAAAAGGATTTTAGAAAGTTTTATGTGACTTCTTACTATAAAGATTCAAAAATTTACACAAGAGTTTTACAGCTTTATAGAGTACATGATCTTGTATACCGTCACATGTTTTGAATTCGGTTTTACCCAGAATCAAAAAACCAAGAGGAATTACCTGATGTAGTAGACAATGCAGTGGAAATACCGGAAGGAATGGAAAGTATTTGTCTAAGAATGGATTCTAAGTTACCAGTAGGCATGAGAGAGGAAGAAGGGATACTGACGTCATTGGCGGCAGCATCAGCTATCACAGACCTCAGAGGTTGACCGAGTCGGGGAGGACGAGTGGGGCAATGTTCAATTGTGTGTCCAGACAGCTTGCAGTAGCGGTAATCCATCTTGGTGGGGCAATGGGATGCAACATGGCCTTTTTTCTTGCATTTGTGACATTCAGTAAGACTGCATTCAGTTAAAGTATGGCCAGATTTATTGCATGTACGACATATCTTGGGACCACCTCGGAAGGAGTGTTTGTTGGCAGCGGCAAGCACGGTATCATCTCGAGGAGGCTTAAGTAACCCTAATCTGGTTTCATCAGACAATAAGCGAGAGACAGCAGCCTCCAATGTAGGCAGGGGAGTTTGATGTAATAAAGAAGCTCTGCAAGATTCAAAATCATCAGTAAGAGCCATAAGAAATTGAATTAACCTCATTCGCTCACGGTGTGCAGTATATTTGGCCGCATCAACAGCACAATCCATCGGAGGTTCTGAAAGAGCAAGTTGATCCCAAACAGCCTCCATTTTAGCAAGAAAGCTGGTAATAGGCTGACCTCTATCCTGTTTTAAATTATGCAACTCCTCCCACAATTGGTACTGACTAGAGAGATCAGAGGTAATGTATCGCATTTCAAGTAAATCCCAGACTTCTTTGGCAGTGTCATAGCGCCCAAATTGGTGGTAAATATAGGGAGTAGAAGTATTTCGAAACCATGTCAGAATCTGATGATTCTTGCTATCCCAATCCTCAAGACGATCCGCAAACTTATCATCAGGCTCATCAACACTCTTTGTGGGGAGCTTGATATCCCCCGTAACATAGCGCCATAACTTTCGGCCTTTGAGAAAACTGCGCATCCCCTAAACCTAGAGACGGTAGTTTGAACCTGTGAGAATGGTATGAATGGGCTGCATAACATCAGATTTGTCCATTTGGAAAATTTCAGAGAGGTCATCGGAAAATTTCAAAAAAAAAAAAGCCCTCAAGATTTGGAAATTTCAGAAAAGTAAGGAAGTTTGCAAATCTAACACTTTAGTCCAAATCAACAACAAGAATCGGAATCGGAGTGCCGGTGGTGGAATCATAAGCAGACAAGGATGAGGAGTTCAATGGTGGTGGTCGTGGAACACCACTCGCCGTATCGGAGGCGGATCGGAGGGGGAAAACCGGCGGTGTGGTGGTGGCAATAGGGCGTGGATGGAAAAATTGGAGGCTCCAAGTATAGGGCTTTTGGTCGTGGGTTGAAGGGGAGTTGAATGGTGGTGGTTTTAGGCGGTGAGAAGGTCGGAGATGCTGACGGAGAGAGGATTTGCGTCGCGCCAATGAGGGGCTCGGTGAGGATGGTGACGGCGCGGCCGGGGTTCAACGGTGGGTGTGCAAGCTCGCCGGAGATGGAGGAGTGGATTTCGGTCGTGGGTGGGGGAGATTCTGCCGTGAGTGGTGGTATTGGTGGCTAGGGTTTTGGTGGCTAGGGTTTGTAGTGATGTAGGATTAGAGAAGAAAGCTAATGGGTAGTGGTTGGGAACAAGGATAAGAAGGACCTGGAGTGGAACAACTTCACAAGGGACTGTCTGGAAACATTAACTGGGGGATGAACCTAGGCGTCTGATACCATGTGAGAAACTGATAAACCGAGAGAGAATTTGAAGAAAATATTATATTTCTTATCTTTTAGATGAGAACATATGTTGCCTTTATATAGGCTTACAAGCTCGGATATTTCGGGAAGATATCCGTTACAATATTATGGTAATAATGTACAATTAATTACAAAATCAATTATAATCAATTGACTTAATTACAATTGATTATAATTCGCAATATATCGTGCCATATCTTAACAACTTGTATGTTTTGAAAGAGGTAAAGAATAAAGAATTGAGAAAAAAAATAGAGAGATCGTAACATCTTCGTTTTTATTGATTCTGAAAATTGGGGTATTATATAAACAATTTATTAAAAATTGCTCCAATACAATATTAAATTAAAGACTTACAAGGATGTTAAGCTTCCCCTGGAAGATGCTGGAGACAGTTTCCATTAGTTTCTGACGCTGCTCGCGGGAAGAAAGGTCACAGACTGATCCAGTCACTCTAAGACCTTTGTTTCTCCAATCTTGTAAACGTTCATGGAGTTCAGTTTGGTTACGTGAACATGTGTGGATAATTGCTCCAAATCCGGCTAATTCTTCAACTATGGCATGCCTAGTCACAATCAATTTCCAGGATATAAGTTCAAACAAAACCTAATATCAGAAAAAGGGAAAAAAGTAAACTTACCCTATGCCTCGGGTTCCTCCAGTGACTAAAGCAGTCATTCCATTGAGAGACCATCTTTTGTTTCTGATACCCAACTCTTCCTCTCCCATGTTAGTCTAGTCTTTAACCCTTGACAAAACTAATTCTATTGAATGTTGTTTACTGGGAATCGAATGATAGATAAACAGTTTCCATTATTTTATAACCACACATGAGGTTGGACCACAGATAAGAAACCAGAATGTGGGACACGATATGAAAAATACCCTGCTATTCATTTACAAAATATATATATATATATATATATATATATAGTACTCAGTGCACAAGGCTCTCGTTATACGCAGGAACTGAGAGTAATCCAATATTCCAATTAGTTAATTCTTCTTTGTGATTTTAATTTTTTGGATGAATGTGGCTGTAACCATCGTAAGATAAATGATGTGATCCAAGATGGGTTAACTATTCAATATTGTTTAGTAATCAGATATCTAATCGCAATTAGATCAAATAAGCGTATAAAAGACAAGGATGCTACCAATAATTAAGTAATATTATGGAAAATAGAATTACTCGTGTTTATGAATCGGACATAAATACGATTCGAATTAACACACTCAGCACCTGAAACAACAACATATCACAGAGAATTTTTGTTCTGTTCCTTCAACATATTACAATAAGATTATTTAGCTCAATTCCCTGACGTATATCCTCCATCAATCGAAATAACCTGCCCCGTGATGTATGAAGCAGCAGGCAAGCAGAGAAATGCCACCAGAGGCGTAATCTCGTTAGGTTCTGCAATGCGTTTGATAGGAGTTTGTGCTATTAGCTTTGCAAATTCCTGAACAGCAGGATCATTCACATCCTGAAACAAAGTGGAGCTAAAAATATAAATGTATAACTTATATAACACCTACATATTGACAGCAAATTATTCAGAATTCTTAATCATATTGAAATTGAGGGAGAATAGTACAGGTGGTGCACTCCGGAGAGTATTGACAGCCCAAGGTGCAACAGCGTTTACACGAATGTTTTCGGCTGCCCATTCACATGCTAGGTTCTTCGTAAGTTGGTTGATTGCTCCTGAACACACAATGGTAGTACTAAATTTATTGATTTTTGAGTGTGCATTGGCATTCAAAGACAAATAAATATCTGAGCCATCTAACATTAACATATTTACATACCTTTGGATGCAGCATAAGCAGATAATCTGGGCAGACTTACCGCGCCAGCAACTGACGAGATGAATACAATACTTGCATTTCCCGTTTCTTTCAAGAGGGGATGTGCAAGTTGACAAAGATGGTAAGAAGACTCGACATTCGTATTCATTACACTTGAATACTCTTCAAGCGTACACTCTGTAGTCTTTTTCATCACAACAAATGCAGCATTGTTCACCTGAGCCAGCCTCAGAAATCCCATCAAAGTTTTCAAAAGAATTCATAGCTTGTGATG
The DNA here is from genome assembly GCA_019454045.1 of Zanthoxylum bungeanum. Taxonomy (NCBI): domain Eukaryota; kingdom Viridiplantae; phylum Streptophyta; class Magnoliopsida; order Sapindales; family Rutaceae; genus Zanthoxylum; species Zanthoxylum bungeanum. The sequence goes on along the minus strand of SKCR01040302.1, from coordinate 104,786 downwards.
CAAGCCAGAATAATTTGTATTTTAATCTTCCAATTTCTCTAATTATGTAGGTATGAAACTTACAAGGATGTTAAGCTTGCCATCGAAAACAGAAGAGACAGTCTCAATCAGCTCCTCCCTCTGGTATCTAGATGTAAGGTCACATACAGAGCCAGTCACTTTAAACCCTTTGCCTTCCCATTCCTGTATCCTCTCATCGATCATTTTCTGATTGCGGCCACATGTATGCACTCTTGCTCCAAATCGTGCCAGTTCTTCAACAATGGCATATCTGATATACAAGGTAACATAATCAATCAAGCCAAATAATCCTGAAAAATAATTAATGATTAAAGCAGAACATGTACTTATATTTGAAGACATTACTATTACTAACCCAATGCCTCTGGTACCGCCAGTGACTAGGGCAGTCATGCCCTCCAGTTTCCATTTTTTGTCTCCGGAAACCAGCCCGGAAACTTCTGCCATGATTGTTTCAATGTTGTTAAATTCTAGTTTTAACTAATCAATAATGGCTATAAGCATTTAAATAGACTTATATTGATTAAATAAATGCTAATAATTCAATTGTCCTTTGTCAATGTCGTATAAAAGAATGCAAATAAAACAAATCAGAATTCTCGAATAGAATCAATCGACCGGCCTTTCTTTCTTCAGCTGGGAGAATTCCGGAAAAACCCAAGTACTGTAACTTATCTTATCTGAATTTCCGTTCTAAAGGCTTTAAGTGGGACAGGTTATATGTCATTTAATAATTAATGTTATGGATTAACAGATTAATTTTAGGATGATAAAAGAATATTAACATAGTAAGCGGATTATTAGTGTTATGCAATAATGATGTGTATACAACACTTCACACAAAATTTTATATTTTGAAAAGCATAAAGGACGCAAAATTTTTTTTGTTTGACTTGTCGTTTGTATTTTGGCGTTTCTCTTTGTATGTGTAGTGCACAAAGAATAGTGCACCTTTTTACTTGTCGTCTCCCTTTTTATATTATGTAGCCTGTTGAATCCCATTGGAATTTCTTTGTTGTAATTATGGTAATCGATAATTTTAGGGGATATTTTTTTTGTGACATTCCTAGTTCAATCAGTTGTATATTCTAATATTTTTCCAAAATGTACAATTGTCTGAAGTAAGAATGTCACTAAAAAATATGTCATATGGTAGTACTAAAATTGCTTACATTTACTGTAGTTAACTTTTCTAGTTCTTGTGGGATTCTCACCCTTTTTCATATTATAAATTCTAAACCGTTTTTGTGGATTCTACTTGTGACATATGGAATGTAATATCCCGAATTTTGGAAAATATTTTCGAAAGGCCTCTGGATTGCAATTAATGTTTGAGAACAAGATAATGATGGAGAATATGAGTTTAAGGGTTGAATAATAGATTGAAATATCTAAATATAGGATCTCGTAGTATTGGGAATCGTGAAATTCGAAAGAATTGGTTACACAATCGTTATATTCGGAGAAATTTTATTGTTTCGGCTATAAATATAGCACATGAACTCCGATTGAGGTGATTCTAAAATTTACGACTCGTTTTTTTTGAGACGAACAACTTTCGTGTTAAACGCTTTTCAAAATTTCTAGCAAAAAGGCCTCAAATTTTCAAAATTCCGAAATGGCCCAAGAAGAGGAACTATAGTGCAATTTCATGGGGGTCCATTTGTAATTTTTTAAAAATTTCCTATAAATACCCCATATTTTCAAAAAATCATGAAAATGGAAAAAGTTTCCCTAAAGCCCCACTCGACCCCATCTTCATTTCGTGAGTATGGCTGACTGGCACGCCTGCGGCATGCTGACCTATGGGGTGCATCCGGTCACCCTCCGTCCAACAGTGGCCGGCGGCAGCCCCCTGAGTGCCAGAAATGGCGGAGATAGAAAGAAGCGTGCAAGCTTGTGTGTTCTAATATCGGATCTTCGGTTCGTTTCACGGGTCGAGCCACCTAGAAAATCGAAGCCCTCGGAGAGTACTACAAGGTTGTTGTGTCAGTTTCGTTGAATAACGCTCGGTTTTGCACGATTCGAGAGAGAAAGATTCGGATGAATAGTGACCTTTGAGCTTGGGTGCTCCGATTTGATTTCCATCGATTTCTACGTGTTCGTGGGGGGCGTAGAGAGTCTACCGGTACCCTTGGAATTTCGGTAAGATATCCCGGTAAAAAATCTTGTTATTTTAGTAAAGATAGTTTGTATTCGGATTCTTCCAGTAGTGTTGTAAAGTAATGAATTGACATGTGTTGAATTGCATAATTTTGAATTTATAGAATTCATGCTATTGGTAGAATTCGAGTAAAATCGGATTGTATTGGATCGCTCTAGTAGGATTAGCGAATTTTCGGTAAAATTGGATTTCGGGCTTGTCTGTGTTTTGATGAATATAAAGATAGATATGAGTTACATATGATGATATAATGATTTTTAGATGGTTCCAGATAGTTTCGAAGACTTTAGGATCCTTCTGTACCGTTATCAGAAGTTTTTGCAAAAGATTTTCCGAAAATACGTAACTTTAGAATTTAAGTTATCTGATGGTCTTGGAATGATATTTTATGATGTGTTAAGTGTATTTGAATAATTTTGGGAGAAACTGGAAAGATTCAAAATGTTCCGGATCTGTTCGTAATACTTTCAGACTTTTTCGAGGATTTTCGTGTTCTAGATCGGGAAATGAATCTGATATGTTCAATTTGTAAAGTTAAATACTTTGAGAGTAATGAATCTAAAATATTTGATAACAGACTTGATTTGAATGTTCCGGAAAGGTCCAGAAGTTTTTCATAGTTAAGTCAGGAGTTCCGTAAAACAACGATTCTTATAGTGCTTCGTAATTTGTTTTGACAGATCTGATTAAGATCAGAAGTGATCACGAGATCAAGTAAGTATTTCATGCAATGAATACTTGAAGTATGGTTAATTGATTGCATGATTGTTTCATATGAGATATATGTGTGTATATATATAAGTATATATATGGAAATATGAATAGTTTAAGTTGACTAAATCACCACAGGGATTGGGTTGGTCATAACCGCGGGTTCGGGTGATTTGGTACAACTATACATAAATCTTGTTTTATGAATATAAATATATATTAAGTTAGAAGTATGTTATTGATGTATGATATGATAATATTGTATCTCGATACACGAATTATGTGTTAATGCTTGATGGATTTGAAATGTGTTGTGTGATGTGCCTGACCTGTAAGGTTCCAGTTCATGAAACTTTCTTATTAGTTTCCATTTAGAAATAATGATAAGGATTCCGTTCGGACAGTGTTCATTCCAAGCCAATTCTAAAATAGGTAATGGACTCTGCACGAGCTTGTATGCATATGCCAGTATATGTGTCAGTCTATGTTTTCTATGTTTATGGTCATGTGTATTCCACCATGTCACGTTCAGCTTACGTTGTCAGTTTGTGAGTTCTTGTTAATGAATGATGGATTGATATATGTATAAGTGCCCTTGAATATTCGTTTTCTAAAATGAATGAACTGCATGTCTGTTTTGAAAAGTTTGCAATGTATAAAAAGATTTTGACTCCATTTTTGACATGAAATGATTTTACCATAATGTGTATTCTGTATTTTATTGGGTCATGCCCATCTGACTAAGACCATTTTGTTACTCTTTGTCAACATGGTCTTGTTCGGACATTACCCAGTCTTTGTGCGGGAGTTGGGTAATAGACGTCTGATTAGTTTGATGATTCTAATTTTTTTTTTTGAAACTTCTGATTTCAAAAAAAATTGTTTCTGTATAAGTTGGTTTTATAAGATGATTAATGTGTATTCTTTTCTCTAATGATGTATGAGATGACTGTATGAAGTCTGTAGTGTGATTTCCAATTCAAATAATGAATAGGTTTGTCTGTAAGAAATCCGTGTTGTGGTTTCTGTTTATTTTAATGAATGTATTTCTCCATAAGGAATTTGCAGTCTGATTTATGTTTATGATTATATATGAAATGGACTATATGGAATTTGTAATGTGATTTCCATTGGTGGGTCCTCTAAAATATATTATATATACTATATAATATACATTATAATAATATTAATATTAATAAAATACATTTATGTGTAAATACATCATAAGCTCATTTTGTCGCCAATCTAAACACGGTGAATATTTTCCAGGTTGATTTGAATCTAGCTGTCACGCTCTTTTTGGGTTTTCTGGGTCCTGAAATTCAGATCCTATATCCATTTTTCCCGTTGAGCTTCCAAAGCAGTATTTTACCTACACAATAAATAAAAATCACAATAAAATATAAATATAATTATAATTTAACAAATGTGCTAAATTAAGGGGATTAATGAAATTATAAGTGTCAAATGATTATTTTCTCTTTTATTAAGTTACATTTTTTAGTACTCATCACACCCCCAGCCAGCTTATTACTAGTCCCTAGTAATTTAAGCGAAAACTTAAAAGAAAAATTCTTATCCAAGTTAATAATTATTTTCTTTCTTTCTAAATAATCAAATAAGTACTCCTATACTTTTTACCATTCTTCCATACACACATAAAATAGAGTATCAATCAATTCATTGTGCCCATAATATTTGTATGTCTTATTGAAAAGAGAGAAATATTTTTATCCTAAAACTATATTAAAATTCACACCTTTTTTGGCAATGGAAGTTTATTTATCAATACAAAAATAGTATTTCTTAAATAATAATAATAATAATAATAATAATAATAATAATAATAATAATAATAATAATAATACATCTTCAATCATTGTAACGAGATTTGGGCCAGTGACTCCCAAACCTTTTGGATTTATGGCACTAGGTGTTAAGACGCTCCTACAGAATAATTGCTCGGATCTCAGATGTTAAAAAGAAGAAGTGTATGATTTCCTTAAGCTTTCTCTTTAACCCATGTAATTAACTTTGAGCCAGTGACTCCTAGACCATTTGGTTTTAGGGTACTACGTGTTAAAACACCCATACAGACTTGAATGCTCGAGTTAGAGAGGCTATGAAATCGAACTAATTCATACACTTTTTTTTTTAAAACAAACTCAAGCTTTACCATTTTACGCGAACAATCACTGCATACTGAGACAAGATGCTCGGTTACTAGGTAAAAGCTTGATTATTATTATTATTGTAGGACACAGGACCTGGGCGACGCCGTTCCTAGGCTCGCGGCCTAGTTGGGAAGGATTACATAACATGGAGTCGCCACCCGGTGTGAACCGGGACAAAGATTTAAGGCCGCACTCACCCCTCGCAAGGGAAGACCTCAAACCGTTGGGTTCGGAATGGTCCCTTACTTATGTCACTTGTAATGAAATGATTCATGTAATAATTTGACTAAGCTTAAGTAACACTTATTTCCAAGAGTATCATGCTTCTAAATTCTCATTTGCAAAATAAAACTTATGTGTACATTTTTACATATATCTCATATTTAAAAATTGCATGCTTAACATATATCAAGATAGCAACGAACATACAACTTTACATATCACATTCAGGAAAACACAAGCACACATATTGACCATACAAGCACACATATGGGCACTTTTCCAAGCGGTACGTGGAATTGTAGCCCAAGTACAGACCGCACTACCGTCCATTCGGAATCGGCTACGGAGTTTACGTCTGGGTTTCCATCCGATATACGCAAGAAATAATACTCAAATATTATCATGACATAAGCATACGAATTGTAATACATTGACACATTTGCATAAGAAAGATCAACCAATAGGCAATTATGCATGAATATAATAAGACAGCCTCAGTTCAGTGTGTGCACGTTCGTGTAGTACGTTCGTAAACGCGTTCGAACGAAAATGAAACAGAATGCTCACGTTCGAGTAGCGTTCGTAAACGCGTTCGAACGGGAATGAAACAGAATGCTCGCGTTCGAGTAGCGTTCGTAACGCGTTCGAACGGAAATGAAACAGAATGCTCGCGTTCGTATGGCGTTTGTTAACGCGTTCAAACGGAAATGAAACAGAATGCTCACGTTCGTATGGCGTTTGTTAACGCGTTCGAACGGAAATGAGACCTGATGCATGATAAGGCAAAATGTATGCGCGTTCGAGTTGCGTTTGTGAACGCGTTCGAACGGACACTGACCTGATGCATGAAATGGGATGCAATACATAAACAGAAAATAAAGGGGCGCGGTGAAGCACTGCCGTAAAGGTGGCCTTTTGGGGCTCTTGATCTCTCAAAGAGAGGACCTTTAGACCAACATACTAAGCCCATGCGCGTCACATTACACATACAAAAATAGAACCAATCCTATCAACCAAGTATGTCCGATTGAACACATCTTACATCCAATCTGAACACACATCAACCGGCGCGGCAAAGCATCGTGGTAACGGGTTTGAACCCCTCCCCATAAGGGATCTTTTATTCCACTTACTAAGCCCATGCGCTTGATTGATCCATGCATAAAAGATAAACTCAATAATATCAAACTAAGTATGCCCGATTGAACGTATCTTGCATCCAACCAAACACACATCAACTGGCGCGGCGAAGTAGTGTCACAAAGGTGGCCTTTTAGGCTCTTTGTCTCCCAAATGGAGGACCTTTGGACTAACTCACTAAGCCCATGCGCTTGATTGAATCATATATAAATGAGCAACATATTGAATTCAAGTAAAGAAAACTAAATAAACAAAAAGCAACACAACGAAAGAGAGATGGTGCCGTTTACTCAAGCGGTACGTGGAGTTGTGGCCCGAGTACAGATCATATTACCGTCCATTCGGAATCGGCTATGAAATTTATGTCCGGGTTTCCATCCGATATACCGCGAGAGTTGACACATCTCTCATTCATCCAATACCCACAACATATTACATCTCATAATTCATGCATATTATATACTCAAAGACCACGACACACATTTCAACATCACAATAATACGAGAAATACTTAAATAATAATGCGGAAAAGGAAAACAAGTGTGAAAGATACCCTCAGGTCTAACCTTTTAAGCTGTCTCTCGGACTCGCGTTCCACGAATATCGAAAAGGGGGTAAAGCTCCGCAACTTTTCTGGTTCACTGGTTCAGCGTCCTAGCTCACTGCCTTGCTGTTTTGCTTGCGGTTCGAACTCCGTTCTGCTCCTATTCGGCCTCGGTCTTGCTGCTCACTGCACGGGCCACCTGTTTTAACGTTTTCAAAGAACTATTCCAAGTTTGTGTGGGTTCTTAGTACAATTAAATGTGATTATTCTTAAGATTATCTATGCAATTTTTATGTTACTATTTTTTAAGGATTTGGGTTGCTGTTAAGGTGATTTAGGAGGTTGTTTAGGCGTGTTTAGGGTGTGTTTTTTGTGGTAATTTTCGGTGGTGGAGGGCTGCTGTATAGGTGGCTGTTTCGGCTATGGAGGGTGGTGGCTTGTGGTGGTTTCTTTGTTTTCTTGCTTGTGTATGTGTGAAGTGTTTTCTCTTTTTGTTTGTTTGTTTAGTCTTGGGTGTGTAGAGAGAGTCTAGAGAGATTTCGAGAGAGTTTGGGTGTGAATTCTATGTGTCAAGGAGACAAAGGCTTTGGTGAGGGGTTGTTTATATAAAAGATGGCTAGGGTTTCACCTTTTCTCACAAGGAAGAGATCTTGTTTCCAAATTAGGAGAGATGAGAAAGGTATACACAAGATTGAGGGGGGACAAGATATTTTAATTAGGAAGTTGTAATATTTAATTTGTGTTGGTTTAGGAATACAAATATTTTATATTGGTAAATATCTTATTAGATTAGGAAGTCAAATATATGATTGGCTTTAATTGGTTAGGATTGATTTTAATTTGGTATGATTATATTTTGATTTAGTATGTGATTTGTTTAATTTAGGCATGATTTTAGTTTAAGTTGGTAAATGGTTTAAATGTTTTATTTTAATGTTTAATATTAATTTAATATTTATTTATTTAATTTGGGATGTGTTTTATGGGCTTTGGGGAGCTAAATGGGCTGGGCGTGAGGCTAGCAGCAAAACAGAATTACCGACACCGTTCGAACTCTCCCTCGAACGCGACACGAACGCCCGCAATCTGTTTTCCGTTCGAACGAAGTAACGAACGCAGCACCAACGAAGACTGTGAGCTTGTTTATTCTGAATTTCCCCTTCCGATATCCGTTTCCCGCGGCTTTCGTGACTCAAAAGGCAGTGCCTCCAAATGAGGCTCATCATCGGGTTTCACTTGCGAAAATGCAATGCCTACAGTCGCCCCCACTTTGATGGGACTTGTGCAGTGTGTGACTTTGAACAATCTTATCAAAGTTATGCAATGCATTTTACTTACCTGGCTCGGCTGCCGCCTCGAGTTGAGTTGGTGATATAGTGGACCTCGATCCTGGGACGTATCCCCATAACTGCAAGTGTCTTGGGCCTTGGCCATAGGATTTATTCCAAAACTGAGATTTATTCTTGGATTCGTTCCAGAACTGAGATTCGTTCTCGGATTCATTCCAAAACTGAGATTATTCTTATGGATTCCTTCCGTATTCTGAGATTCATTCTCTGGATTCCTTCCAAATTCTGAGATTCATTCTCTGGATTCCTTCTAAATTCTGAGATTCATTCTCTGGATTCCTTCCAAATTCTGAGATTCATTCTCCGGATTCCTTCCAAATTCTGAGATTCCCTCTCTGGATTCTTTCCAAACTCTGATGATGTGGGCCTCGGCCCTAGGATTCATTCCATAACTCTGACGACGTGGGCCTCGGCCCATGATTCATTCCTAGATTCATTCCATAATTCTGACAACGTGGGCCTCGGCCCTAGGATTCATTCCCGGATTCATTCCTGGATTCATTCCTGGATTCATTCCAATCTTTGATGATGTGGGCCTCGGCCTTAGGATTCATCCTCAAAACTGATACTGACGTGGGTCTCAACCTTGTGACTCATCCCCAAGCTGATACTGATGTGGGCCTCGACCCATGCTGATACTGATGTGGGCCTCGACCCATGCTGATACTGATGTGGGCCTCGACCCATATTGATACTGATGTGGGCCTCAACCCCGGGACGCATCCCCAAGCTGATACTGATGTGGGCCTCAACCCATGCTGATACTGATGTGGGCCTCAACCCATGCTGATAATGATGTGGGCCTCGCCCCCATGCTGATACTGATGTGGGCCTCAACCCATGCTGATACTGATGTGGGCCTCAACCCATGCTGATAATGATGTGGGCCTCGCCCCCATGCTGATACTGATGTGGGCCTCAACCCATGCTGATACTGATGTGGGCCTCAACCAATGCTGATACTGATGTGGGCCTCAACCCATGCTGATAATGATGTGGGCCTCGCCCCCATGCTGATACTGATGTGGGCCTCAACCCATGCTGATACTGATGTGGGCCTCAACCCATGCTGATAATGATGTGGGCTTCGCCCCCAGACTGATATTGTACTGTCGCTGCTTTTGGTTGACTTGCATTTGATGCTTCTCTTTTTCGTTGTTGAAACCTGTGATTTACAAAACAAAACAAACACAAAAATAATGCCAAAATACGTTACGTGTATGCATGCATGGATGAAGTTCCTATTCCGTTGGGTTAGGTTTTCTATCAATTCTCTTGATGACTGTTTAGTCTTCTCTTCCTTATGCAAAGAACTACTTCATTCTATCTTGGTTGACTGGCTCGATGTACTTATTCCTTTCCAAGTTTTGACAATCTCACTGTCCTCATTTCCCAGTTTCTGAACGGCTAACTTATCCTTTTTGCTTGCTTTTTCTGAGGATCCCCCGTGTTCTGAGCATCTTAATACCAAGATTGAATGCTTTTGTCACATGCACTCATGTTGCAAGTTGAGAAGTGGAGATTCAGACAAGTAAGCGAAATGAACTTCTTTATTATTGTTGAAAAAGGTCCGAACAAGCAAACAAAATCAATGTCTTTATTAAAAATGCAAGATATACTTGGAGAAACAACAGTGCCTTCTTCCTCAGCCTATGGTTCTTCATCCTTGTCATCCCTTATCCCAATGAATGAAGCTGAGTGGTTGAGAGCCTGGAGGACAAGGGTTTCGGGTAGGCCAGAGTTGATCATGTAGTTAGGTAGGGGATTTCTGTGTGCATTGGGTTGTTCTCTTTCTGGGTCAGGTATTTTGTGGGTGTCAATGAGGTCTTGGATCTCATGCTTAAGGCGGGGGCAATTGTCAGTTTCGTGACCCTTTTGTTGGTGGAAGTAACAGAATAAGTTTAAGTCAAGGTAGTGGGGTACATGGCTTGGAAGTGGTTTAGGTTCCAAAGGTTTCAGGAGTCCTTGCATCTTCAACTTTTCAAACACCTTCGATAGAAGCCTGCCAAGGTTGGAAAATCGCCTATTTCTGATGGCGGCAACCTCGGCAGTAGTGGGCCTTGTCTCAGAATGCCCCCAAAATTCCTCTTATTCTGGCCATAAAACTTCCGGTTCTCGGCCTCCTCTTCCTCAATGTCCATGACAGTTTCCCTTAGCTGCCGAAAATCAGTAATCATCGAAGTCATTCTCCTCAGTTTGCCATAGATCGAGGGCTTGGTGCCCTTAATGATCATTTTAATCTGGTCATTCTCAGAGGGCCGAGTCTGCATCTTCAGAAGCTGGCTTCTCCAGCGGTCTACATACTCCTTAAAGCTTCTTTTCTGGCTTCTGCTTAGTGTTCTCCAAATCACGAAGTGACAAATCAATCTCTAAGTCTGTAACATATTGCTTCAGAAAAGCATCAGCTAGTTCCCTCCAATCTTCCTTAACCTTCTTCTGAAGGCTATGATACCAAACCACAGGAGCCCCCTCGAGTGACATCCCAAACATCTTTTGGACTTGGCGCTGTGATAGGCCCACTGAACTCATGACCGAGACATATTGCTGCAGATGGACTCTCGGGTCTCCATTCCCATTAAACTTGGCCATGTCGGGCATTCTGAACTGAGCAGGCAACTGTTCCTCAAAGGTCATCCCCTCATAGTCTAGTAAGTCTTCATCCTTACCCTTCATCTTACGGGTAACAGACTCTACCTGGTCACGAAGTTTCTGCAATTCTATCTGAGACCCAACTGTTCTCCCAGTGGCATAATCAGCCATATCATCATCAAAAGCGGGGATGTCATCCCCCAACCCATTCGGAGTCTCCTCACGTCGTACATTCTCAGAGTTTCCCCCAGCACGGGGCACAGCCATATTTGTCATGGCAGTAGTTAGGGCTTGCAACTGTTCGGTAATCTTGGCTAAACCGCTTTCCAACTGATCTATCTGGGATACCTCATTATCGGATGTACTCATATCTGTTACCGGTCTTTTGGTGAGTCTTCCCTCTTCCCTAACCAAACGGGAGTCTATGATGGCTTTTAAAACACAAGGGTTAGCATGATGTATGTATGCATGGGGTGCATGAGATGCATGTGACATATAAAATATACTAAATCAATTAAAATTTTCACACAAATCGGCCTGTTATCATTTTAGAATCTTTCGGGCCAACTGTCATAGGAGTGAACTCGTCCCAGTTTAAATGGCCCAACGAGTTCACATCTCATGGCAAGGAGCCCAACTAAATCCGAATGGTAACGTTCCGAACACAATCACAAAGTGGCCCATCAATCATTTAGAAGCCTTTGGCACAATAGTCATGAAATACGTTCTTGTCCCAGTTTAAATGGCCCAACAAGCCCATATCTCATGACAAATGGTCCAACTGGATCCAAACGACGATGTTCCCAAACACAAGCATAGAAGGAAGATAATGCAAACATAACATAACAATTTTTATATAATGGCCCATCAACATTTCAGAAGCTTTGGGCCTAATAGTCATATGGTACGAACTTGCCCCAGTTTAAATGGCCCAACAAGCCCGCATTTCTGACAATAGTCCAACTGCATCCAAATGAGGATGGTCCATAAGCACATACTCAAGGAAATAATTGCTACTTTAGCAAACCGGTCTATGGGTGGGTTAGTAAGAGTATAGACAAAGGCTCTCACCGGCGAAGGATGGCCCACAACTAGGTCTCCCCACTCAAGGGTTCGAGCGACCAAGTGAGCGCACCCCTTTTTATACACTAAGGTACGTGCCAATGAGCTATGGTGTGTGACGGACTGTCAAATGGATTTCCCGTTGTAGATCCCCCAGAGGGAAGGTGGAGCGAGGCTCACTTAAATACCCAAGCCTCTTAGGCTCTTATCGCTTGTTGTCAGGAATAAACAACGAGTCCTCCAAATTAGTCCATCACAAAGGCTACGAGTAGATGGTCATGTAGGTATCCTCACAGCTTTTCCTTCTAGAAAGGTAGTGAGTGAAGGAAGACACCAAACCATTACCTAGCCTCAAAGTGCCATTGATTAAACCCTCACTTATCCACTATAGACATGGCCAAATAAAACATAAATCCACTCATTAGAAGACAATATTTCGGGGCCAATTCTCATATCCCCAGTGGAGTCGCCAGACTGTAGGACACAGGACCTAGGCGACGCCGTTCCTAGGCTCGCGGCCTAGTTGGGAAGGATTACATAACATGGAGTCGCCACCCGGTGTGAACCGGGACAAAGATTTAAGGCCGCACTCACCCCTCGCAAGGGAAGACCTCAAACCGTTGGGTTCGGAATGGTCCCTTACTTATGTCACTTGTAATGAAAGGATTCATGTAATAATTTGACTAAGCTTAAGTAACACTTATTTCCAAGAGTATCATGCTTCTAAATTCTCATATGCAAAATAGAACTTATGTGTACATTTTTACATATATCTCATATTTAAAAATTGCATGCTTAACATATATCAAGATAGCACGAACATACAACTTTACATATCACATTCAGGAAAACACAAGCACACATATTGACCATACAAGCACACATATGGGCACTTTTCCAAGCGGTACGTGGAATTGTAGCCCAAGTACAGACCGCACTACCGTCCATCGGAATCGGCTACGGAGTTTACGTCTGGGTTTCCATCCGATATACCGCAAGAAATAATACTCAAATATTATCATGACATAAGCATACGAATTGTAATACATTGACACATTTGCATAAGAAAGATCAACCAATAGGCAATTATGCATGAATATAATAAGACAGCCTCAGTTCAGTGTGTGCACGTTCGTGTAGCGTTCGTAAAAGCGTTCGAATGGAAATGAAACAGAATGCTCACGTTCGAGTAGCATTCGTAAACGCGTTCGAACGGGAATGAAACAGAATGCTCGCGTTCGAGTAGCGTTCGTAAACGCGTTCGAACGGAAAGGAAACAGAATGCTCGCGTTCGTATGGCGTTTGTTAACGCGTTCGAACGGAAATGAAACAGAATGCTCACGTTCGTATGGCATTTGTTAACGCGTTCGAACGGAAATGAGACCTGATGCATGATAAAGCAAAATGTATGCGCGTTCGAGTTGCGTTTGTGAACGCGTTCGAACGGACACGGACCTGATGCATGAAATGGGATGCAATACATAAATAGAAAATAAAGGGGCGCGGTGAAGCACTGCCGTAAAGGTGGCCTTTTGGGGCTCTTGATCTCTCAAAGAGAGGACCTTTAGACCAACATACTAAGCCCATGCGCGTCACATTACACATACAAAAATAGAACCAATCCTATCAACCAAGTATGTCCGATTGAACACATCTTACATCCAATCTGAACATACATCAACCGGCGCGGCAAAGCATCGTGGTAACGGGTTTGAACCCCTCCCCATAAGGGATCTTTTATTCCACTTACTAAGCCCATGCGCTTGATTGATCCATGCATAAAAGATAAACTCAATAATATCAAACTAAGTATGCCCGATTGAACGTATCTTGCATCCAACCGAACACACATCAACCGGCGCGGCGAAGTAGTGTCACAAAGGTGGCCTTTTAGGCTCTTTGTCTCCCAAATGGAGGACCTTTGGACTAACTCACTAAGCTCATGCGCTTGATTGAATCATACATAAATGAGCAACATATTGAATTCAAGTAAAGAAAACTAAATAAACAAAAAGCAACACAACGAAAGAGAGATGGTGCCGTTTACTCAAGCGGTACGTGGAGTTGTGGCCCGAGTACAGATCATATTACCGTCCATTCGGAATCGGCTATGAAATTTATGTCCGGGTTTCCATCCGATATACCGCGAGAGTTGACACATCTCTCATTCATCCAATACCCATAACATATTACATCTCATAATTCATGCATATTTATATACTCAAAGACCACGACACACATTTCAACATCACAATAATACGAGAAATACTTAAATAATAATGCGGAAAAGGAAAACAAGTGTGAAAGATATCCTCAGGTCTAACCTTTTAAGCTGTCTCTCGGACTCGCGTTCCACGAATATCGAAAAGGGGGTAAAGCTCCGTAACTTTTCTGGTTCACTGGTTCAGCGTCCTAGCTCACTGCCTTGCTGTTTTGCTTGCGGTTCGAACTCCGTTCTGCTCCTATTCGGCCTCGGTCTTGCTGCTCACTGCACGGGCCACCTGTTTTAACGTTTTCAAAGAACTATTCCAAGTTTGTGTGGGTTCTTAGTACAATTAAATGTGATTATTCTTAAGATTATCTATGCAGTTTTTATGTTACTATTTTTTAAGGATTTGGGCTGCTGTTAAGGTGATTAGGAGGTTGTTTAGGCGCGTTTTAGGGTGTGGTTTTTTGTGGTAATTTTCGGTGGTGGAGGGCTGCTGTATAGGTGGCTGTTTCGGCTATGGAGGGTGGTGGCTTGTGGTGGTTTCTTTGTTTTCTTGCTTGTGTATGTGTGAAGTGTTTTCTCTTTTTGTTTGTTTGTTTAGTCTTGGGTGTGTAGAGAGAGTCTAGAGAGATTTCGAGAGAGTTTGGGTGTGAATTCTATGTGTCAAGGAGACAAAGGCTTTGGTGAGGGTTGTTTATATAGAAGATGGCTAGGGTTTCACCTTTTCTCACAAGGAAGAGATCTTGTTTCCAAATTAGGAGAGATGAGAAAGGTATACACAAGATTGAGGGGGGACAAGATATTTTAAATTAGGAAGTTGTAATATTTAATTTGTGTTGGTTTAGGAATACAAATATTTTATATTGGTAAATATCTTATTAGATTAGGAAGTCAAATATATGATTGGCTTTAATTGGTTAGGATTGATTTTAATTTGGTATGATTATATTTTGATTTAGTATGTGATTTGTTTAATTTAGGCATGATTTTAGTTTAAGTTGGTAAATGGTTTAAATGTTTTATTTTAATGTTTAATATTTAATTTAATATTTATTTATTTAATTTGGGATGTGTTTTATGGGCTTTGGGGAGCTAAATGGGCTGGGCGTGAGGCTAGCAGCAAAACCAGAATTACCGACACCGTTCGAACTCTCCATCGAACGCGACACGAACGCCCGCAATCTGTTTTCCGTTCGAACGAAGTAACGAACGCAGCACCAACGAAGACTGTGAGCTTGTTTATTCTGAATTTCCCCTTCCGATATCCGTTTCCCGCGGCTTTCGTGACTCAAAAGGTAGTGCCTCCAAATGAGGCTCATCATCGGGTTTCACTTGCGAAAATGCAATGACTACAATTATCATTTTTTAAAACTAACTCAAGCTCTACCGTTTTACGAGAACAATCACTGATTGCTGATGCAAGATATCCAGTTACTAAGTAAAAGCTTGAATAGTTTTTTTGAATAATGTAACACCATGCCAGAGGAAAGATGCTACCGGCAAGAGACAAGATTAACCCATCTCCATAAGCCTCCAAATGTACAGAAAATCAGACATGATCTACCTAAAACTGGACAACCTGGATCACAGTCCAACAACAAAGCGAAACCTAGGGAAAACATCAAACAAACAAAAGATCCTTAGGTCCACACAAAACATTTCAAAATCAACATGTGAAACTAGGATCTAGGGGCATCTATAATCCCTAGTCCTGAACTAGGATTTGAGGGCGTTATGTATCGCCGTCCTCCCAGTCCTCTACATGTGCACATGTCATCCGTCAATTCCATGTATGTATCTAGTTACATACTGAGGTGGGGTTTTCCCCCATGCTTCGAAAATCATAAAATCATACTTTTAAAATATTCTTTCTCAAAGATAGGAAAGCGTCCACTCACAGGCTTGGATTCTGGCTAGTGCTTTGCCACTCGTCGAAGGGAATTTCGGTTCCTGCGAGGATCTAAAATTGTTAACTTGATTAGACTATGAATCTAGGGATATGCTTTGGAACTAGATTAAGTTTCTTAATTCAATTGTTCTATAATTGTCTCATGGGGTAAGATACGTACAACGTGTTACAATACATAAATATGATATTATACAAAATCCCAAGGGTGGTCTCTAACCTTTAAAGTTGAAAATGAAATGGGACAACAAATTCCTACCTTGCGTCATGAAGCCGGGTCTAGCGTGTCGCGACGCGCATGAAAATAGAACCAAACAGAGGACATGCTCTGTATCGAGTCGCGACACGAACCAGATCTGAGCCGAGAAAAAGGCTTCTATTTTGAATGCGTGACGACGCTGAATGATTGGTGTCGCGACTTGAACCCATTTCCAGGGCCAGTTTTTATTTCTCCATACCTTGTTCAAACAATTCTCATGCCTTTAAGCTAGGACCAAAACATAGGCACTTTCCCAACATCAAAACTCATCCAGTATCACCACCCACACACAATCCATTATCTAAAATCATTCAATCACCAAACATAATATCCTCATCAAATTCTTACACAATAAACCTTATCACATGCTAATACTCTCCAAACACTTCTGAAAATGCATGTTATCAACTACTCCAAAACCAATTATGCTTTTCTCATTATTAGGGTAATCACAAGGTACAAAATTCGGGCTTCACTTCCTTGCCCAAAACTAAAAATTAAGATGATAGAAAGGGAGAAGAAGCTTACAAAGCTTGGAAATGAAGCATGAATGGCTCATAATGCCTTAAGAAATGGAGATGGAAATACATTTTGCATCAAAAGTTTTCCCCTATCACCCTCCAATTTTTTCACTCTTGATGATGAGGGAATAGTTCCATTTTTATAGACAAAAAGGGGCTGATTTTTATTGGGCATGAATGGCCAAGATGATGCCACCTCATCAAATTATAAATCATCCACGAAATTTACTGTAGCAGAAAAAAACAAATCTTTATTTTTGGCCTACTTATATTTCGAGGATGGAAAACTAATCAACGCAAAAGTTGTAGGCCTCAGTATTAACTTTCTGACGATATAAAATGCATAAAAATTGGAGTTCGTATGAGAAATTTATGACCAAAATACCATGAGTTGTTTGGAATGGAACATCATAGAATTTCGTATCGGAATTTCGAAGAATTTACCGATTATTCCCAAAGTCATCTCACAAGGATATATATTTCCAAACATGATTTATATTATGCGACACTCATCCCACAATGTAACAGTAGTTGAAATTCCCGGTCGTTACACCGCGTCTCAAGCGTAGCTTCCAAAGCTGATGTGGTTGACTTGTTCGGAGCCAACCTGCAAAAATACAAACTGGTTTGTTGTGAGTTATAAAACTCAGTAAGTAACCATGCTAGTACTACAAACAAACATACAAGTCAAGCATATCAACAACGTTTCAGAATTACCAAGTTATTACAAGTTCAGAATTATCAACTTTTTTTATCCTTTATCCTTTATACGTGCCAAATCCTCATTTTTGCATATCTACATATGTGCCAATGTAATAGCCAAATCTCTAAAGCATACAAAGAAAAACTCAAGTATCATAGAGAACATCATCTATCATCGAGTATATTTCATTCATATGAGACATGAAGTCACTTTTATATATTATCACAAATAAGCATCTTTGAAATATCATCAAATTGGTAAGTCAGTCAAACTTTCTTCTATTCAGTTATAAACTATCTTCAATACCAAAACAAACTTTCCTTAACTTTCTTTATTCACGATAACCTTATAAATAGCTTAACACTAGTGATTCATATATATATTCATAAGTATCATAGCTCACTTCTCTTATATTCATGCAAATACAATTCATAATTCTTACTTTAAGTTAGAAGCTTACAAGCACATTCAGTCTCTTTTACATTATATATACATACAATAACAAACTTAACATACACACTTATAATAAGTTACTTTATTTGATAAAATAACATATTAGGCCTAAGCCCGGAGTTAAGCAAATAGTCGAGCATAATCTTTGGAAGATTTATATTATGATAACTTAAGTGCTTAATCCATTATACTTACCGCAGTAGACTCATTAATTTCTGAATCAGAACTAAGGATTAGATCTTTAAAGTATGATAATGAAATTGAAGGATCTTCAAAGAATCTATACTTAGATTTTAGAAGTACTAAATTGCAATAAATAACTCTTGGAGAGTTAATGACTATTCTCTAGGAGATAAAGTCAAACTTTGCAATTAGGCAAGTAGCGCAAGGCGCACTTTATTTCGATATTCTAGAAGGCCTAGGCTAGTCCAAAAGCTTCTGGAATGTGGAAAAAAGGCAAAGGCAAAATCATTATAGTCTTCCGGGAAGATAAAAGACATATCCCAAAATGTCTGCCTAAATTGTGGCAAACGGGATCGCGGAAGCGTGACTGCCGTTTGGACAAAGCAGACATGAAGGAATTGAATAACGAGCAAGGCTCTGACTTCAAATATGTTTGTCAAGATTATGTTCACTACTAGTATTGAAATTGGATTTTAAATACTTAGTGAGGTACATAAATATATACTGATGTTCAGAATCTGCTATGAGCAGGATTAGGAAACTGTTATAATGTAACTAGTTTGACTAGAAACATTATCTTTATATCAGTGTTTAACCCGCTGCGGGTGAACCTTTATATTCTAGAACACTAAAGTGTTTTATTATATAAAGATGATATTGAGATAACACATTAGATGTGAATAACAGAATTTATATTTTGAATATAAATAAATCTCAAACGTATATCATGACAAACAAATAGCTCAAACTGATTTGATCAGAAGAAACATATTGTGGCATTGTTGTCTGGGACACAATTAAACAAGACTCGTATATCCGCACTTTTGAAGAGTGGATACTTGGACTAATTTGATTCCATTCAAATAAAGTCTATGAATATAGTTTACGAGGCAATGTGCCTATAACACTGTTTACTTGGTAAAAGTGTAAATGCCACCTATCTGTAAGCCCTAGTTCATAATGAAGCAAGTGGGCCCATGTCTAGCTAGGCTAGATGTGGATATGAATATTTCGTGACCTTTACGGATCTGGCATCACGTAATGGTTGTGTGTTTCTTTTGAAGAACACAAATCGGAAACTTTTAAAGTTTCGACACGAAATAGACAAACAGATCGGCTAAAGTATTAGACCGTCACGGTATGACCGTAATGTAAAATACTTAAGCAATAAGTTTCTTATATACTTGAAAGAGTAAAGTATTATTCCAAATGAGGACTCCTCCCAGAACACGTCAATTTCACGGTGTGTCCGAACTGAGTAACCGAATTTTGTTAGACATGATAAGGTTAATCATGAGTCGCTCTGAGCTACCATTTCCTTCAAAGGATAAACATTAACAGTGCAGAACTTATTTAGAATAAGGTTCCATAAAAATCTGTTTGACAGATATCATATTAGATATGAACGGGAAAGAAACCGGGTTTCTCATTCCTGATAATTTGGGTATGCTTGGCATATGTTTGGATGATACCAAACTAAAACCCAAATTAGATAAGTGCCAAATTGTAGGTTATCCTAGGGATACCTTAAGTATAGTACTTATACAACTCACAAGAGAACAATTAGATTGTTGCTCGCCATGCGGTTTTCCTAAGAGGAACACCGATATGCAGTGGTAAGTGGGAGGATAGTAAAACTCGATGAAAATCGGAGTAATACTATTCAAGGCACTGAATCCTTAATGGAACACATATAGTTCATCAAGGATGAAAATATACCATTAATCTTCGTATACACAAGAATCGCGTATGTCAGAGAGAGTCAGAAAACAACCTAGGGTATGGGTTTCTGATCTCACCTCATAAAGATGTCTATCTATTAAGGTATACCAACTGACTACGTATGAGGAAGTGATACAAGGTATCGACTCCCTGTTATGGCAAAGTGTCAGAAAATCCGAAATGGATTCCATGTATACCAACTATGTTTGGACACTAGTTGATGTACCGCAAGGCATTGTGCCTATTGGTACTATAAGTCTTCAAGGAAGACATACATGGATGGCAACATACCAACGTACTAAGCTAGGATTATAACGAAAAGGTATCGTTATCAACATTGTGTTGATTACGATTCAACCTTTTACATGTTGCCACAGTAAATCCATTTGGATAATGCTTGCTAAAGCTGCATGTTTCATTTATGAAATATGACAGCTGAACGGGAAAATTGATTTCCTAAAGAGGAAACCTTTCGAATGATGCTTACAACTTCCTGTCAGTTTTGTCGTACCAAAACTAGCAAACAAGGTTTGCGGGTTATTCGATCCATGTTTGGATTGAAGCAAGCATTAGGTTCTTGGAATTATCGTTTTTATGTAATCATAATGGTTTATGATTTAATTCAAAATGAAATGATTCTTGTGTATATAAGAGGGTTAGTGGGAGCGCACTGACAGTGGCTGTCCTATAAATAATGATAATATGTCATTTCTTGGAAATGATATTCCCATAGAAACAATCGGTGAAAGCTTGGCTTTCGAGAAAATTCTCCGAGAAACCGTACATTGAAAAATGTACGTAACCTGGTGTCTCCTACGCTTTGAGCATATGAAGTCACAAATAGTCCAATCTAAGTGATAATCACTGGATTGAAGTTAAGAACATCCGTTAGTATCTTAGAGAACTAAGGATGATGTCTTAATCTGAGGAGAAAGAGAACTTGAAGTGACTGGGATCACTATAGCAAGTTTCCTAAACTGATAAGACGACTAAAAGTCGCAAACGGTACTATAAAGTTTGAATAACGGTACAGTAAGCTGGAAATATTCCAAGCAAGATACTGTTACTGAATAAACAACAAATGCGGGTTATTGCTGCAGCTGAGGCGGTAATAGATGCCTTTTGGGTCGATACAAAATCTAATTAGATTAGATATAGTTCTGTTAGCAGCTGAGCTAGGCGTCAGCACAGGCTAAAGAATTAATGGTCTCATCAAAGATCCATATATATGCTTCGATATTCATCTGATTCGTTCGGATCATACATCGTGGCGATGTGATGATCGTATAAATCGCATCAGACGATAATCATGCAAATCTGCTGACGAAAACCTTTTCTCAGCAGTTTGAGCCAACCGTACATAGTTCGGGTGTAAGACACTCGAGTGACTGGCTATAGGCCAAGTGGGAGATTGTTGGACAATTATGACCCATAGCGTCACTATTTTTACAGATCATGTTATTGTTGTACAAATTAACTATGTTACAAAGAAGATTGCACTCTTATCATTTGTGATTAGATCACCTAGATATATAAATGATATGAGGTCCCTATGATTTGTTCCTGGACGGAGAATGATATGAGACAGTATCAGTCCACGAAGGATAAATCATTAAATATCCCTAGTCATAGTATTATCGAGATTGGACATCGATAAATACGTAAAAGACTAGTAATGCACTTGTGCGCGTTGTGAGGGAACAATGGCATAGTTCTCATATATTTGGGTATAGGATACTCATGCAAGTGTAATTGGAGGTTGTGTTTTACCGATGGTACGGGAAACAGCTTCGCTCTGGATAGACCCCCTCAGAATTCCATTGGTAGTATGACTATGTGTCTATGGGAGTCCGAATCAGGGTAGGTGTATTTGGTCTTAACCCGAGACTTGCATCGCTAATACTTGCGACAATCATTATACTTTGGTTTTGGTCATCCGGGGATTTAACAGGTTCTGTGTACGCCTCTTCTGGGTATATTGAGAATCGTAGTGTATTGGGTGTGATGTCAAGATGGAAGTATCACTTCAGTCATATGAAGATGATGATCACGTAGGATATGGAACTAGTACTCTTATGTACTGCAGTCATTGGGATAATATGACTAGGTCATATTTATTCGATTATAGAGACTAGTTACCAGAGATCTGATATATGCTTCGTACAAGGCAGACACAATTCCAGCCTCAGGCCTAGCATGTGATATTAGATACTGGATCACAATACGTAATACTACGTATACTACACCTGACACAGATTACATATTCCTTAAAAGAATATTTTTGGAGAATTGGGTAGGCACGGTGCTTTGCTAGAAGCCAACCATGTCTTGTAAATCGGTAAGAATGTGGTACCGGGTACGCACGTATTCGGATATTCCGATGACCAGATTTACTTCCAATATATCCAGGGATCTCATGGGTCGCTTCCCGAAGATTCACCGATGACGAATGACTCGAACTTAATTAATCTAGGATTAATTAGAAGAGAGAGAAAATAAATCTAGGATTAATTACGGAGAATTTTATCTGGGATAAAATTCAATAAATAGAGAGAGATCGATTAATTTGGAATTAATCGATAAAATCATATATTCGATATATTAAATGAAATTAGATTCATAACAGAATTAAAATTGGATTTTAATTCGGGCGAACGAATTAATTTAGAATTAATTCGCAAGCGATGTGAATAGTAATTTTGCTATGCATAATTATTTAATTAAAATTGATTTAATTACGTTGCAACGGAAAATTTGTTAATTAAGAATTAACAAACCCGAGCCCGGGATGTGTTTGCGGGCCCACTCGGATTTTGAATCAAGTGGGGCCCACATGTCACATCACTTGTGTAAGTCCCGATGATGAGTCTCGTATGGAGACACTACCTCTTTAGTTGTAAAAGCCGCGGGAAACGGACATTGGAAGGGAAAAGGTCAAGAATTGACACTTGGTTGGATTTAACTCGTTGGATTAGCTTCGGACTCGCTCGTTGGACCTCAGTTTCAAAGCACACCTTAGCCCAAACCCCCGTAAGACACAATCATGCCCACATATCCCTAAACCACACACCAAGCCCAATCTGAATAATAAAACATGTCACAAATTAAATTAAATTAAAGTAAAACAAATTAAATTGAAATTAAATTCCTAATTTAAATAAATCACATTCCGAATTTAATTAAATCACCTACCAATTAAATAAATCTCATGGATCCCTTGCCTAATTAAATTAAATCATATCCTTAACTAAAAAGAATAAATCAAATCACTTCCCTTAATTAAAGATTTCCCTTATCACATTTTAATTAAAGATATCCCCCTAATTACACAATCTCCCTTTCCTACCAAAATAAGGATAACTCTTTCTCACCATTATAAAAGAGACCCTACACCAACACATTGAACCCTGGCAGATTCACACAAAAAAAAAACACAAAAATAATAACCCTAAACTTGCCCTTCTCTCCCCTCTCGGCCAACTCACGAAAAACACTCACACTCATCCTTCACTTTCCAGCCACGTTCAGCGCATAAACCAGCCTCCTTCAGCGTCAACAACCCAGTCACGCCTCTGAATCTTCACGCCCAACTCTCGCCTAGCCACACTGTCCATTGACCAGCATCCTCTGCCTTCACGCCCTTAGTGCCACCTGCCAACCTCAACAGCCCCCATACATCAACAACTAACGTTCACGTCTATCACGAAACATGCCCTCATGCCCATTACCAACACGCACTACACCATTAGCTTCTCACCTTTCATCACGCACTACGCCCTTAGCTGCCCACCTTTCCAGACGTCCTCAGCTAGCCCTATGTCCATGCATCAAGAACCCACTCAGCTTCGTATTCATGCACTGAACATACCATAAATCAGCCATATATTCGCTGCCCAAAACCGCACCTAAATCCATTCTCTACAGCCGCAGAACCATCCCTCAAATTATCGAGAAACTACCCACTGCACTGCCCAAAAAAACTACTGCAATATAACCCAGTCCAGTCGCATATTTCACCCAGCAAATCAACACAAATAGCCCCTGAAACGGCCCAGATTTTAGCCTAAAAAACTACCCAAATAGTAACAAAAACTACCCCTGGAACCCTTCCAAAACCGCAGCCCAAACCAGTCCAAATAACCGCCAAAACAGTCCCTAAATTACCTTAAAACAGCGACTCGAAAATTCAACAAAAACAGCAGCGAAACGGAGTGAAAACAGCAGTCCAAACATAGAAACATCGAGGAAAAATGTTGGATTAGTGAACCAAAAAAGTTGCGGAGCAACAACCCTTCCGACGGCCGTGTAACGTGCTTTCGAGAGACGGAAAAAGAGGTTAGACCTGTGGGCACCCTTTTATTTATTATCTTTCGTTTCTTTTAATTGTTTATTAACTTTAATTCGCATGAGAGTCGTTATTTGATTTGTGTTGTGGCCGTTGGGTGAATGGATATGTTTTATTTCTTGTGGTATATCGGATGGAAGCCCGGACATAAATTCCGTAACCGAATCCAAATGGACAGTATTACAGTTTGCACTCGGGATACAATGCCACGTACCGCTTGAGAGATACACATATTTCACTCATCCAACATTGTATTCGAGCATGATTAGGTTGCTAGTATGTTATTTATCTTAAGAATGATTTAGTCGATAGTATTTTCTTTCTTTATGCATGATTAGGTTGTTTTATATCATATTAGGGATTTAATTTATATTTATGCTTAGATTCTTATTTATTTTCCGCATTAGATAATTGAGCATGCATGTGTGATGATTGTATGTTATTGCGTGTTTACCGTTATGACAGCTTACTTTAAAGCAAGTGAACTTAGATATAGGTTTCATTATTTTTCTTATGCATGGGAACTTAGGTGTAGGTTACCTTTGAATACTAAGGTTGAGTAGACTCGGTTAAGATATTGCACAAATCACATCATTACAAGTGGCATAAGTAAGGGACCATTCCGAACCCAACGGTTTGAGGTATTCCCTTGCGAGGGGTGAGTGCGGCCTTAAATATTTATCCCAGTTCACACCGGGTGGCGACTCCATGTTATTTCTCCTATATAGTTCCCCCGTGGACTATTCTGTACTCCCAACTAGGCCGTGAGTCTAGAACAACGTCACTGATTTCTGTGTCCTACAGTCTGGCGACTCCACTAGGGATAAGAGAATTGGCCCCGAAATAACGTCTTGTAATGATTGTGATTTGTGCTTTAGTTAATCGTGTTTACCCTGGGTTGAAAGGGGTTTAATCAAAGGCACCTTTAAGGCTAGGTAATGGTTTGGTGTCTTCCTTCATTCACTACCTTTCTATAAACAAAAACTGTGAAGGCACCTAGATAATCATCTACTTGTAGCCTGCAGTGATGGACTAATTTGGAGGACTCGTTGTTTATTCCTGACACCAAGCGATAAGAGCCTAAGGGGCTTGGGTACTTAAGAGAGCCTCGTTCCATCCTCCCTCTGGGGAATCTAGAACGGGAAATCCATTTGACAGTCAGTCACACACCATAACTCGTTGGTACGTACTTTAAGGTATAAAAAAGGTGTGCTCACTTGGTCGCTTGAACCCTTGAGTGGGGAGTCCTAGTTATGGGCAATCATTCGTCAACGAGAGCCTTTATCCGCATTCCCATAAACCCACGTGTGAACCTTAGTCGTAGAACTAGTAGAAATTATTTCTTTATGTTTATGTTTTGGACCATCGTCATTTGGATCCAGTTGGACTTTTTGTCATGAGGTATGGGGTTGTTGGGCCATGTAAACTTTGACGAGTCTGTGCTTTATGGCAATCGGGCCAAAAGCTTCTAAAATACCGGTGGGCCATTTTATGTGTGGGCCTCTTATCATTTGAAGTCGTTTAGCCATGTTATCGCAGAGTGTAAACCTGTTGGGCCTTTTCAACTGGGACAAGTTTGCACCGCGCAATAGTATGATTGAATGCTTCAAAATGATAATGGGCCAACTTACATCACACACATCTCATGCATCTCATGCATACACGCATCATGTTAACCCCCGTGTCTTAAAAGCCATCATAGATATCCGTTGGGTTAGGAAAAAGAAGACTTGTCAAAGAAGAGTTTAGCAAACATGGACATCGAGAAAAAGGAAGCCGAGATACAGAAAATTTTACGGCAAGGATAGAAAGACCATGGTGGGCCAAAAAAATTAAAAAAAAGAAAAAAAAAGAAAGAAAAGAACGAAAAAAGAGAAAAAGAAAAATTGTTTGTTTTTAGTCCTTAATAGTTAGGCATAAGTCCGATGATGAAATTGATTGCTTTAGGGAGAAATCTTAGAAACGATAAACTCTTGATGTGCTTTTATCTGATACTTTGAATAATTGATCTATGTTAGACTCGTAATCACCTCACTATAGGTTCTTAGCGGTGAAAACCTGAGTAGTTGGCAAAGTGACTAGTTGAAGAAATTGTAGGTCGGTGAATGACCGTTTGCTTAGATGTCTATCTTGATTTGCTTATGTTATGATGTGTGGTATGGTTGAAAATGAAAGAAAAGTCTCTAAAGAAAAAAATTGAGCCACCTATAATCGATAAGCGTGAAGCTACCCATGGGCGAGTATTAGGACCACCATGAGGAGAAAAGCTACCTTAAAGGGTAGGTGTGTTGAAAAAAGAAGAAGAAAAAGAAAAGAAAAAAATAAGTTCAAAATGAAAGAGAAAAAAGTGAGACAAAGGAAAAGAAAAATAAAATCATACCACATTGAGCACAGAAAAGCAACTGCAGGCATAATTGAGACATCTAGGTTGGTTTGACCCATCGATCCCGATTTTTTGAAAAAAAATCATTGAGTTGGCTCACCTAGGGATGAATCTGCAAAAGAACCTTTGCACACACACTTTGAGTCTGGCTTAGATCATTTATTCAAAGACTTGGATTTGAGTTGCGTTGAACATTTTGAAGGGTCTCTGGTTTCATTACTGAGCATTCTTTGAGGGCAATGATATGTATTACTATTGGGACTATTTCCTAGCATAGTATGATGATATGGAAGGCCCCACCATGTGGTTCATCTTGACCAAGTGCAAACAGCGGAGAGCAGAAAGCTAAATCAAGACTGGGGGCGACCAGTCTACCACCCCGTAAATAAGGGACAAAATAAGAAATTGAGCCATGAGACCAGATAGAACTGAGCAAATTACCGGAAGAGAACGAGCAGAAGGAAATTGCAAGCAGACCTAGGGGCGACCAAAGACTTTTGTAGGCAAGAAGCACCGAAGAGCACAAAGGAGACCTAACCCATCGGAATAGGAAACACATTCATACATACATGCATACACGTCATATACATGTAATCTTTGTCTTGTTTTTGTTCACAGGTTTTAAAGAAAATGAGAAAGCGGCAAATGCAAGCCAACCAGAAATAGCAACATAGCATCATCAGTTTCGGGAATGAATCCCAGGGTCGAGGCCCACACTATCAGTGTCAGTTTTGGGGATACGTCCCAGGGTCGAGGCCCACATCAGCATCAGTTTTGGGGATGAGTTCAGGGTCGAGGCCCATATTAGCATCAGTTTTAAGGATGAGTCCCAGGGCCGAGGCCCACATCAGATCAGTTTTGGGGATGAGTCCCAGGGCCGATGCCCACATCAGTTCCAGTTTTAGGGATGAGTCCCAAGGCCGAGGCCCACATCAGCATCAGTTTTGGGGATGAGTCCCATGGTCGAGGCCCACATCAGTATCAGTCTGGAGGCGAGGCCCACATAAATATCAATTTGGGGGCGAGGCCCACATCAGTATCAGTTTGGGGCGAGGCCCACATCAGTATCAGTTTGGGGCGAGGCCCACATCAGTATCAATTTGAGGATGGAGCATGGGTCGAGGCCCACATCAGTATCAGCTTGGGGCGATGCCCACATCAATATCAGTTTAGGGCGAGGCCCATATAAGTTTGGGGCGAGGCCCACATTAGTATCAGTTTGGGGTGAGGCCCACATCAGTGTCAGTCTAAGGGCGAGGCCCATATCAGCATCAGTTTGGGTCGAGTCCCACATCAGTATCAGCTTGGGGATGAGTCCCAGGGTTGAGGCCCACATCAGTATCAGTTTTAGGATGAGTCCCAGGGTCGAGGCCCACGTTAGTATCAGTTTTGGGGATGAGTCCCAGGGTCGAGGCCCATATCAACATCAGTATCAGCTTGGGGGCGAAGCCTACATCAGTGTCAGTTTGGGGTGAGGCCCACATCAGTGTCAGTCTGGGGCGAGGCCCACATCAGTTTGGGGGCGAGGCCCACGTCAGCATCAGTTTGTGGCGAGGCCCACATTAGTGTCAATTTGGGGTGAGGCCCATATCAGTTTGGGGCAAGGCCCACATTAGTATCAGTTTGGGGCAAAGCCAATATCAGTTTGGGGCGAGGCCCACATCAGTACCAGTTTGAGGGCGAGGCCCACATTGTCAGCGATATGGGGATGCGTCCCAGGGTCAAGGACCCCATTGTTGGTTGCAGTTTCGGGATGCGTCCTAGGGTCGAGGGCCCACTGCATCATTAGTTGTAGTTTCGGGATGCGTCCCAAGGTCGAGGACCCACTATATCATCAGTTTGAGGGTGAGGCCCTCATTGTCAATGGTATTGGGATGCGTCCCAGGTCGAGGGCCCCTGTTGTCAGTTGCAGTTCCGAGATGCGTCCCAGGGTCGAGGGCCCACTGCATCAACTATTGTGGTTCCGGGATGGGTCCCAAGGTCGAGAACCCACTACATCATTACTTTTAGGATGTGTTTCAGGGTCGAGGGCCCACATATCAGTTGTAGTTCTAGGATGCGTCCCAGGGTCGAGGGCCCACTACATCATCAGTACTCCGGGTATGGAGACACATATCATCAGCAACGGTTCAGAAATGGGCCACTCTCACATCAGCAATGGTTCGGAAATGGACTATCTCTCATCAGCAACGGTTCAGAAATGGACCACTCGCACATCAGCAATGGTTCGGAAATGGACTATCTCTCATCAGCAATGGTTTGGAAATGGACTATCTCTCATCAGCAACGGTTCGGAAATGGACCGCTCTCACATCAGCAATGGTTCAGAAATGGACCACTCTCACATCAGTAATGGTTCAGAAATGGACTATCTCTCATCAGCAACGGTTCGGAAATGGACCACTCTCACATCAGCAATGGTTCGAAAATGGACCACTTTCACATCAGTAATGGTTCAGAAATGGACTGTCTCTCACCAAAAATGGTTCGGAAATGGACCACTCTCATATCAGCATGGTTCGAAAATGGACCACAATCACATCAGCTAGCCGAAAATGGCACTCCGAAAATGGAGCATGGTTCGGAAATGGATCACAATCACATCAGCTCACCGAAAATGGCACTCTGAAAATGGAGCACGGTTCGGAAATGGACCAGTATCTCATCAGACGCCAAAAATGGCACTCCAAAAATGGAGCATGGTTCGGAAATGGACCACAATCACATCAGCTCGCCGAAAATGGCACTCCAAAAATGGAGCACGATTCGGAAATGGACCAGTATCTCATCAGACACCGAAAATGGCACTCTGAAAATGGAGCACGGTTCGGAAATGGACCACTATCACATATGCGACGCCTCGTTTAGCATGCCAAAAATGGCACTCTGAAAATTTTTGCAAGGTTCGGGAGGGGACCACAACTATCACAACCGCGACGCCTCGAAAATGAGGTTCAGCATGCCGAAAATGGCACTACGGAAATGGAGCAAGGTTCGGAAGGGGACCACAACTATCACAACCGCGACGCCTCAAAAATGAGGTTTAGCATGCTAGAAATGGAGCTCCAGAAATGGAGCAAGGTTCGGAAGGGGACCACAACTATCACAACCGCGACACCCTAGGTACGGGGTTAGCACGCCAGGTACGGCATGTGGACTACTGCGACACCCTAGGTACGGGGTTAGCATTCAGACAACTGCGGCACTCTAGGTACGGAGACACAACTACGACACCCTAGGTACGGGGTTAGCACGGTAGGTACGACATTTAGACCATTGCGACACCCTAGGTATGGGGTTAGCACTCCAGGTACGGCATGTGGACTATTGTGGACTACTGCGACACCTTAAGAATGAGGTTAGCACGCCAGGTACGGTATGTGGACAATTATGGACAACTGCGACACCCTAGGTACGGGGTTAG
The DNA here is from genome assembly GCA_019454045.1 of Zanthoxylum bungeanum. NCBI lineage: Eukaryota > Viridiplantae > Streptophyta > Magnoliopsida > Sapindales > Rutaceae > Zanthoxylum > Zanthoxylum bungeanum. Next base: position 74,702 of record SKCR01040302.1, on the reverse strand, counting down.
CACGCCAGGTATGGCACAACAACAACATCATCACTGCGGCACTCTAGGTACGGAGATACAACTGCGACGCCCTAGGTACGGGGTTAAGCATCATCAAATTCAGTTCAAAACAACAGGCAAGTCAGGTGGCAGCTGGCGAGTAAGAATTCATTCATCATCACTTTTTAGGATGTGTCCCAAGGTCGAGGGCCCACACATCAGTTGGAGTTCCGGGATGCGTCCCAGGGTCGAGGGCCCACTGCATCATCAGCACAGTTCACATTCGATGGTTCGAGAACAAAGCCCAGGGGTCGAGGCACCTCGTCACCACATCAAATCAATCTGAAGCAGCAGGCAAGTCAGGTGGCAGCTGGCGAGCCCGGTAAGTAAAAATGCATTGCACGTACTTTGATAGGATTGTCATTGTCACACACTGCATAAGTCCCATCAAGGTGGGGGCAACTGTAGGCACTGCATTTTTGCATGTAAGTCCCGATGATGAGTCTCGTATGGAGACACTACCTCTTTAGTTGTGAAAGCCGCGGGAAACGGACGTTAGAAGGGAAAAGGTCAAGAATTGACACTTGGTTGGATTTAACTCGTTAGATTAACTTCGGACTCGCTCGTTGGACCTCTATTTCAAAGCACACCCTTAGCCCAAACCCCCGTAAGACACAAATCATGCCCACATATCCCTAAACCACAAACCAAGCCCAATCCGAATAATAAAACATGTCACAAATTAAATTAAATTAAAGTAAAACAAATTCAATTGAAATTAAATTACTAATTTAAATAAATCACATTCCTAATTTAATTAAATCACCTACCAATTAAATAAATCTCATAGATCCCTTGCCTAATTAAACTAAATCATATCCTTAACTAAAAAGAATAAATCAAATCACTTCCCTTAATTAAAGATTTCCCTTATCACATTTTAATTAAAGATATCCCCCTAATTACACAATCTCCATTTCCTACCCAAATAAGGATAACCCTTTCCCACCATTATAAAAAAGATCATACACCAACACATTGAACCCTGGCAGATTCACAAAAAAAAAAAATAACAAAAATATTAACCCTAAACCTGCCCTTCTCTCCCCTCTCGGCCAACTCATGAAAAACACTCACACTCATCCTTCACTTTCCAGCCACGTTCAGCGCATAAACCAGCCTCCTTCAGCGTCAACAACCCACTCACGACTCTGAATCTACACGTCCAACTCTCGCCTAGCCACACTGCCCATTGACCAGTGGCATCTGCCTTCACGAGCTTAGTGCCACATGCCAACCTCAACAGCCCCCACACATCAACAACTAACGTTCACGTCCATCACGAAACCAGCCTCACGTCCATTACCAACACGCACTACGCCCTTAGCTTCACACCTTTCATCACGAACTATACCCTTAGCAGCCCACCTTTCCACACGTCCTCAGCTAGCCTTCTGTCCATGCATCAAGAACCCACTCAGATTCGTATTCACGTACTGAACATACCATAAATCAGCCACATATTCGCTGCCCAAAACCGCACCTAAATCCTTCTCTACAGCCGCAGAACCAGCCCTCAAATTGCCGAGAGAAACTACCACCGCGCTGCCCAAAAAACTACTGCAATATAACCCAGTCCAGTCGCATATTTCACCCAGAAAATCAACACAAATAGCCCCTGAAACTGCCCAGATTTTAGCCCCAAAAACGCCCAAAACAGTAACAAAAACTGCCCCTGGAACCGTTCCAAAATTGTAGCCCAAACCAGTCCAAATAACCGCCAAAACAGTCCCTAAATTACCTTAAAATAGCGACTCAAAAATACAACAAAAATAGCAGCGAAACGGAGTGAAAACAGTAGTCTAAATAGAGAAACAACGAGGAAAAATGTTGGATTAGTGAACCAGAAAAGTTGCGGAGCAACAACCCTTCCGACGGCCGTTGTCCGTGTAACGTGCTTTCGAGAGACGACAAAAGAGGTTAGACCTGAGGGCACCCTTTTATTTATTATCTTTCGTTTCTTTTAATTGTTTTTTAACTTTAATTCGTATGAGAGTCGTTATTTGATTTGTGTTGTGGCCGTGGGTGAATGGATATGTGTTATTTATTGTGGTATATCGGATGAAAACCCGGACGTAAATTTTGTAGCTGAATCTGAATAGACAGTATTACGGTTTGCACTCGGGATACAATGCCACATACCGCTTGAGAGATACAGAGATTTCACTCATCCAACATTGTATTCGAGCATGATTAGGTTGCTAGTATGTTATTTATCTTAAGCATGATTTAGTCGATAGTATTTTCTTTCTTTATGCATGATTAGGTTGTTTTATATCATATTAGGGATTTAATTTATATTTATGCTTAGATTCTTATTTATTTTCCGCATTAGATAATTGAGCATGCGTGTGATGATTGTATGTTATTGCATGTTTACCGTTATGACAACTTACTTTAAAGCATGTGACTTATACATAGGTTTCATATTATCCTTATGCATGCGAACTTAGGTGTAGGTTACCTTTGAATACTAAGGTTGAGTAGACTCGGTTAAGATATTGCACAAATCACATCATTACAAGTGGCATAAGTAAGGGACCATTCCGAACCCAACGGTTTGAGGTCTTCCCTTGCGAGGGGTGAGTGCGGCCTTAAATATTTATCCCGATTCACACCGGGTGGCGACTCCATGTTATTTTTCTGGTTTAGTTCCCCCGCGGAATATTCCGTACTCCCAACTAGGCCATGAGTCTAGAACATCGTCGCCGATTTTTGTGTCCTACAACTTGTCACTTTATTTGCTTAAGGTGATGGAAGTTAATGAGCTTAATTTGGTAATGTTGCTTACAAAAGTGTAACTTGTGATGGACATTTTACTAACTACACTTTTGTAAATGGATTGGATTTTTGAAATCAATAAAACATTTAACAAAAATGGAAAACTCACTTACTCTCTTACACACCAAAAAACCGTGAGCCTCTCATCTTCTTTCTTCTCCATTTTTGCCGAGAATAACAAGGATGAACAAGGAATTTTGTAGTAAAATTTCCAAAGCTAACACTTAAAGAATCATACAAAGGTGATAGGGAAACCTTTTCAATGAGTTTGGAATCTCATTTACAACATCAAATGAGAGCTTGGAGCACAACACAAATGCTTGGAATTTTGTTATCTCCTACATCCACTTAGCCGATCAAAGTGAGTATTTTCCGCTACTTTACTTTGCGTATTCATATGATTTCTTGCTTAATATGATATTGGTTTGACCTAGAAAACCAAACACCTAGTTCCTCAAAATCTTACTTCTCTTCATCATCTTCCAGTACCTGTGTAGAATCAAGTAAGAAATCATTAGGAATATCCGAATCTAATTATGTACTTGATTTAAGAAAATTAACTGTATAAATTTCTGTAGGATCAGATAAACTCCCCTGAATATATTCCTCCACAATTGGTTCAATAGTTCCATGCTCCTCTCCATTGTCCTCATCTTATGGTTGTTTGCACATATTAAATATTAAGCTTCAATGTCATATTGCCAAAGGATAAATTTATGATTTCATTCCTGTAATTTATTAAGGCATTAACTGTTGTTAAAAAAATAGACGACCAAGTATTACAGGAACTGGCTTATAACTGTTTGCTACATGTTGTGTTTCTAAGACAATAAAATCCACATGATATATGAATTTATCGACTTGTAATAACGCATCTTCTACAATTCCTTTCGGTACCTTGACTGATCTATCTACAAGTAAAAGAGTAGTTGCAGTTGGTTTTAACTCGCTAATATTAATTTGTTGGTAAACCAAAAATGGAAGCAAATTTACACTAACTCCAACATCAAGCAAAACATGTTCAATTTTTTGATTTCTAATAATACATGAAATAGTTGGCCAACCAGGTTCTTTGTTTTTAATGCATTATTGGTTGAGAGAATGAAACTTACTTGTTCAGCTAGAAAAGCTTTCTTTCATACTTAATGTATTCTTTTAACGGTGCACGAGTCTTTAAGAAATTTGGCATAAGATGGTATATGTTGGATGGCATCTAATAAAGGAATATTGACCTTCACCTATTTAAATATTTCGTATATCTCTGGGGAATTGTTCAATTTCTTTGTTTTTAATGCTTAAGGAAATCGAGGTGCATGTGACAAATTGTTATCATCAACGATAGGTAATGGTTCATCAACCTCTTCCTTACCCTCTGAATCTAATTTATTTTCAACTTCATGAGGTTCAAGAATAGGTATGTCGATGATCTTATCACTGCGAAGAGTAATAACATATTTGACTTGGTCTATATGTTGACTACCAGATTACCCTTGTGAAGGTTTTGATGACCTTGGGGTTTGGCTGTGGTTGTGCAGGAAACTTCCATTTCTCATTAATGGTCAATGCATATGTGATTTTGGAGAAATTATCTTTCAAATCAATCAATGTTTGCAGATTTTGGTTATTGATAGCTTCATGTTTCTCAATGAATGCATGTAAGGTATCCTCAATGGTTTTCCTAGGCGGTGGGACATATGGTGCATAATTATGAGAATTTTATAAATTCTGGTGTACCTGCGGAGGTTGTTGTGATGGTTGTGCTTGGTTATCATTCCTCCTATTAAAGTTTGGATGGTTTGTCCAATCAGAATTGTAAGTTTGGGAGTATGGGTTTTGATTTTATCTCTTTAATGTGTTTATGGAACTAACTTGGTCATGGAGACATTCATGCAGGGCTGGCAGGGTTGGGCAAACTTGTGTGACATGTTCATTTGAATTACAGATTTGACATGTGACTTCTTGAATTGACTTGACATGATCACTCTTCCTTATTTCTAATGCCTCAACTTTTTTAGGTAGAGATGCATATTTAGCAGAAAGGGCATGGTCTTCCCTAAGGTTAAACATACCTCTACCCTATGGCTGCGGTTTTACAGATGACTCATAAGTGCCAACTGTGTCCCATTGTTGTGCATTATCTGCTATGTGTTCTAGGTAATCTAGTGTATCTTCGGGATTCTTATCTCTAACTCACCATTACACATCATTTCCACTACTTGTCGACATTGGGGTGTTAAATCATTGTAGAAGTAGGAAACCAGCCTCCATGTTTCAAACCCGTGATGTGGACAAACATTTAACATCTTCTTAAATCTCTCCCAACATTGGTAAAGTGTTTCCTCGATTCTTGTGTGAAAGTTATGATTCTTCTCTTAAAAGAGTTTGTCTTGTGATAGGGAAATAATTTTTTTAGAAACTGCTCTCGTAAATCATCACATGTTCTGATGGATCCTGACCTAAGGTTCTGCAGCCAAATTTTAGCTTTATCCTTTAAAGAAAAGAAAAAAAAACTTAAGTTGAATTATATTCATGTTGCAATTTTAGTTTGTGCAAGTATTACATACCTCTTCGAATTCTCTTAAATACTTATAAGGATTTTCTGATTTTAGACCTTGGAATGTGGGAAAAAGTTGGATGATACCTAGTTTACAATTGAAACATGATGCATATGAGGGAAAAACAATGCAAGATGGTGATCATGTCCTAGCGGGATTCATGAATTATCCGAGTGTCCTAGGATGATTACGATCGCATTGCTGAGACTCGTTCTCTTCCTGATTAACTGGATTTTCAACTCGAGTAGATGGATTTTCATTTTGGTTCTCGGCCATTTTGACTAACGATGAAGGTGATGGAGACTCTCTATTTAATCTACTGTTAGATGATCGAGACCAATGTCTCATGCAACCTAAATACAGACTATATGCGAAAATTTAAATGTGCAAATGCAATACTTATAAAAAGATGATGATAATAATAATAATAATAATAAAAATTATTATTATTATTATTATTATTATTATAACAATTATAACAAACAACAAGTGGGAAAAATGACAAAAGAAAAGGAAAAAAAAAGAAAGAAAATACAATAAAAGAAAGAAAAATTATCATTCTATCTATTAAATTATATTCCCCGGCAACGGCGCCAAAAACTTGACACGCTCAAAAAAATGATTCTTTACTCCCAAGTATAAGAGTGTCGAAGTAAAAAAATAACATGGTAAGTCAGGGATCGATCTACAGGGAATAGATTTAGTAAACTAAAATAATAATTTGAGTAAAAAATGAAAAGATTGATTTGTTTGAAGTGATTAACAATTTTCAAATTGGACTGCAACAATAAAATAAAATACTGAGGCTAGGGGATCCACTTATAATATTTCAAATTTAAAAATCTTATTTTTTATAAAATATAAATTGTCATTATTACCCAATTAATCTATTTCATGAATTAATTATTCCAAAATATATAAAACCAGCAAAAAAGGCGGTGATAATATTTTTCTATAATAATTCCAGTCAGGTACTCAATTATGCCAAATAAATAAAAATCAGTCATATAGACGATAACAAAGTTTGTCAATAATTAATCCAGATTTAAATTAAATATTAATCATTAAATTATAATTTATATAATATAATATAAGTGAGGTTAATCTATATTTTCATATTAAACGCTTCACCCTTTACCCCCAGCATGACGAAATTAGCTACTTATGATTTGATTAAAAACACTCATAATTTTATTATTGAAAGAAAAAGAAATTACAAGAAAGCTTTTAAATAAATAAAACATACAAGATTTATAACTCCCCAAATTTTCAAAAAAAACTATGGAATCCGGACTGAGAAAATTAAGGTGTGACCAACTCAATTTATAGAGGTGCCCGCACCTCTTGATACAATTGCAATTGACGTGGATTGCCATCCTCGAATATATAAATATGTGTTTGTGGTGTGTGTGGTGTGTGTGTGGTGTGTGTGTGTGTGTGTTGTGTGTGTGTGTGGTGTGTGTGTGTGGTGTGTGTGTGTGTGTGTGGTTGTGTGTGTGTGTTGTGTGTTGTGTGTGTGGTGTGTGTGTGTGTGTGTGTGTGTGTGTGTGGGAGTCCGACATCAGGGTAGGTGTATTTGGTCTTAACCTGAGACTTGCACCGCTAATGCTTACGACAATCAATATACTTAAGTTGAGGTCCTCCAGTGGTGTAACAGGTCCTGTTGTACGCCGATACTAGGTATATTGAGAATCGTAGAGTATTGGGTGTGATGTCAAGACGGAAGTATCACTCCAGTCATAGTGGAGATGATGTCACGTAGGATACGGTATTAGTGCTCTCAAGTGCTGCGCGGCCATCGGGATATTATGACTAGGTCATACATATCCGATTATAGAGACTAGTTACCAGACATCCGACAAGTGTTTCGTACGGGGCAGACACAACTCCAGCCCCAGGCCTAGCACGTGACAGTCCGATACTGGATCGAAATACGCAATACTACGGTATACTACGCTTGATACAGATCTATATATTCCTGTAAGAATATTTCCGGAGAATTGGGTAGGCATGGCGCTTTGCTAGAAGCCAACCTTGTCTTGTGAATCGGTGTAAACGTGGTACGAGGTACTTACGTGTTCGGATTGTCCGACGACCCGATTTACTGCCAACATATTCGGGGATCTCATGGGTCGCTTCCAATGATTCACCGATGATGTATGACTCACACATTTATTAATCTGGGATTATTTGCTGAGAGAGAAAATTAATCTGGGATTAATTACGGAGATATTTTATCTAGGATAAAATATCGTCTAAAGAGAGAAAACGATTAATTTGGAATTAATCGGTAAAGTTAATATATTCGATATATTGAACGAAATTAGATTTCGACGCGGAATTGAAATTAGATTTTAATTCGGGCGAACGAATTAATTTGGAATTAATTCGTTGGCGACGTAAATAGTGAAATCGCTAGGCGTAATCATTTAATTACGACGCAACGGTAAATTCGCTAATTAGGAATTAGCGAACCGAGCCCGAGTATGATTGCGAGCATATTCGCATTTCGAATTCGAGTGCGGCAACGCAAGTCACATCAAGCGTCAAATCATTCGTCACATCAAGCGTCAAATCAAACGTCACTTTGAGTGATGTAAGTTGTTGGAATAGTAAAGTGGTTAGAAAGTAAAATCTTTGACTTTGTGAAAGCCAATTTGTGTATATACCTTTAATATATTTTTGGAAAATATATAAGGTAATTGATTTTACACTTCAAAACACTTAACACATTTTCTTCCTCTCTCCACTCTCTCTCACATTCACGCCCAAATGGGCAAAATATGCTCACTGGTTTGTTCATCAAAACCGTGAGATGGGAAGCCATGTGCCTTGATTTTGTGGCAAAATCAAGCGGAGCTAGCACTCCGAGAGACTTGCGAAGGTGATAGGGAAACTCACCCACGAGCCGGGAATCGTTCGACGGAGATTCGGAGCTCAAATTGTTGATACAAAACTGAATACAGTGGGCAGAAATTCTGCACTGCAGTTGCGTTTTTTGCAAAGGAAAAATCAATTTTGTTCGTTGTTTCGTCGCACAACCGATCGATGTGAGTATTCCGCAACTCCTTTGATATGTATTTCACACTTTATCATGCTTGTTTGATGATCTTGGGACTTAGAATAAAACCAACAATGGTATCAGAGCCTAGGTTCAAGCATGAAATTTTTTAGTGCTTAAAATTGGAAAATTTGATTTTGAGCATGATTTGGTTAAATTTTTTGATTGAGCATGTTTAAATGATGTTTAATTTAAGATTGATTGGATCAATTTGTTGAAATTGTGATTGGATCAAATTTCCCCAAAATATATGTGTTGGCCGAATATGTAAAGAATTTTGGAAATTTGGAGTTTTTGGATTTTGATTCATTGGATGAATTAGAATGATGTTGGATACTGTTAATTTGAAAATAATTGGATTAATTTTTGAATTGAACAAAAATCCCCAATTCCTTCATGTTGGCCGAATGTGTATAAGCCCTATTAGTCTTGGAATTTTGATTTTTTGGACATTGGATGTGTATAAAATCATTCGGGATATTAATTCAATGTCGATTGTGGAATTAATTGGATTGAATTCAAATCGGACAAAATTATCTCCCTTGGCCGAGACTTAGAAGCATGGTTAATGGGTTTGATTTTTCATTAATGTGTTGGACATGTAATAATGATGTAAAGCATAATTAATTGGACTAATTTGATGTTTAGGAAATATTGATTTAGGTGATTAATCATGATATACACTTTAGGTAATTAAATTGGAAATTTGGAATTTGGTAATTTAATTATTTGGGCCTTAAAATTGGATTTGGGCTTTTAAAGTTGTAAATGGGCTTATTGGGCTTTGTTGTACAAAGTTGGGTTTAGGCAAATTGGATTGGATCCAATTGGGCCAAAAACCGCTACCATAAAGCCCAAATGCGACTTAATGAACCTTTAAAGTTTAATTGGGCCTAATGGGCCGAAATTGATTTCTAGGCTTATTGGGTTACTCCTTGATTGGGCTTTGGTTGCCGAAGCCCATGCCTTAAAGAAATTAATTGAAAGCCCATTGGACTTGAATTAAATTGACGTTGGACGTTAAACGGGCTTTGAGACCCGTAACGATTAAATTTGGAATTTAAGTCGTAAAAGGTTTATTAATAAAGTTGTAATATTTAATTTGGAATTAAATAGTGAATTAGAATTAAATGCATATTAAATGGATTTAATTATGTAGTTTAGTTTAATTCGAGAATCGTACTTTGAGTACTTATTCACAAAAAGAGTTTGACTCGCGCAAAATCAAATCGTTGTTTGAACATTGGATGATCACTAATTATCAGATTAATTAATTTGATTAGATTGATTGATAACATGCTTGTGTGAATACATGGTTGTGATGAATGAATAATGTATATAGGATGGTATATAGTCGGGTGGGGGCAATTTTGGAAATTGTTGTAATAAATTCGATTTATTAAATTGGACCTGCGTGTCCAGCCTTATCACCTCTATTCTCTTTGTATTCTCTTCTCACCTATTCCCCTCAATGTAAATGAGGTTTCTTTAGAAGTGTAGTGTAACGGGTAGAAGTAATACAAGTGCTAGCTTGAGAGAGAAAGGGAGAGATTTGATCTAGGATCAATGTGTTAAGTATCCATCCGCATATCATTATTTTTTATTATACGCGCTTTATTATGTGTTAGAATGCATGTTTAAGGGTGTATGATGATGAGACCTTAACAAAGATAATAAATTGGTAGCCAATTTGCACGCGAAAAACCCTCATCAAATATCATGCGTTTTTCCTTCCATTGAGTGATTCTCACTCAAGATCCGAGACGGCATTGGGTTGTTGGCCAAAGTCAAGCCCTTTGTTTGTCGAAGATGTGTTTGAATCACGAGAGTTTTGTTACATGTCAGTGTCTTGTCCAAGTTGTGGTTTGTTGGCCAAAGTCAAGACCACTTCTTGTCCAGCGACATTGATTACGAAGCTTTCCATGGTCAATGGGTTGCGCTTGACTGGGATCATTAGGTTTGTTGTGCCAAAGCCAAGGCCTAGTTGATTCAGAGGAAAAAGGTTAGGTAATACATTGGATGTATTGGCATATATAAGATATATGTTTAGGATTTGGAAATCCGCCTACTGGATCTAGGAATTGGATTGGATCCAATTGATCTTAGAGATCTACCTAGTTAATTATCATACAATTTGTTGGCCAAAGTCAAGATTGTGTGATATTTAACGGGATCCTAGCCCACTAGGAAACGCGGTTTCCCGAGTACTCGACAGAGGGTTAGAGGCTCGCCGAAAAATAGTGGGAGGCAAGAATTGAATTTGCAATATTCGTTCAATTACTCGCCATACGCGCTCAAACAAATATCACTCGTCATATAAATAAAAGTATTAGTTGGACTAATATTTAATGTTGTTTTAATTAATATAGTTGGACTATATTCAAACAAATTCAATAAAATAGTTGATTTTATAATTGGATTATAGTAATCAATATAATTGAATTATATATTATAGTTGATTAAATAATTGGATTATTGTAGTCATTATAATAATAGTACCTCAAATAATTGATTAAATAGTTGGACTATTAAAATCAAAATAACATTGAAAGATTGGACATTTAAATATAATCTTGGATTAAAATATTTAAATGGTTTAATTTTCAAATTGGGAATTAAATTTCAGGATGGTCCTGGAAATAATAATAAGTTACTTTATTTGATAAAATAACCTATTATGCCTAAGCCCAGAATTAAGCAAATAGTAGAACATAATCTTTGGAAGATTTATGTGATGATTACTTTAGAGCTTAATTCATTATACTTGTTATAAATCTATGTTTAGATTTAAGAAGTATTAAAATTGCAATTAATAATTCTTGGAGAATTAATGACAAATCTCAAGGAGATAAAGTCAAACTTTGCAATTAGGCAAGTAGCGCAAGGCGCACTTTACTTCAATATTCTAGAAACCCAAGGCTTGACCAAAGGCTTCTGAAATATTGAAAAGGGTAAAGGCAAAATCATTATAATCTTCTGGGAAGATAAATGACATATCTCAAAGTGACTACCGTTTGGATATGGCAGACACGAAGGAATTAAAGAAAGGGCAAGGCTCTGACTTTAAATAAATTTGTCAAATTTATGTCCATTACTAGTATTAAAATTGGATTTTAAGATACTTAGTGTGGAACATAAAATATATGTATTGATGTTCAGAATCTGCTGTGAGCAGGATAATGACTTCAAGCTGAGATAAATCTGCGAATCGGAAGCGGGACGAAAGTCGCTGTTTCGACCGTAGATACCTAAGTTTAGGAACTACCCTTCGGGTATGTACTTAAATTAGGAACTGTTATAATGTAACTAGTTTGACTAGAAACATTATCTTTATATCAGTGTTTAATCCGTTGCGGATATACCTTTATATTCTAGAACACTAAAGTGTTTCATTATATAAAGATGATATTAAGATAAACACATTAGATGTGAATAATAGTATATATTTTGAATATAAATAAATCTCAAACATATAAAATGACAAATAATTAGCTCAAACTGATTTGATCAGTAGTGACTTATTGTGGCATAGATGTCTGGGACACAGTTAAACGAGACTCGTATATCCGCACTTTTGAAGAGTGGGTACTGGGACTGATTTGACCATTCAAATAAAGTCTGCGAATCTAGTTTATTGGGCAAAGTGCCTAAAACACTATTTACTTGGTAAAAGTGTAAATGCGACTGATCTGTTAGCTCTAATTCATAGTGGAACAAGTGGGCCCATGTCTGGCTAGGCTAGATGTGGATATGAATAGATCGGCTAAAGTATTAAACCGTCACGGTAAGACCGTAATGGAAAACACTTAAGCAATAAGTTTAACTTTTACTTGAAAGAGTATAGTATTCTTTCAGATGAGGACTCCTCCTAGGACACGTCAGTTTGTCGGTGTGCCCGTACGGAGAAACCGAATTTTGTTGGACATAATAAGGTTGATCATGAGTTGCTCTGAGCTACCATTTCCTTCAACGGATATGCATTAACAGTGCAAAACTTATTTAGAATAAGGTTCCATAAAAATCTGTTTGACAGACTTCATATAAGATATGAACGGGAAAGAAACCGGGTTTCACGATCCTGAAGATTTGGGAATGCAAGGCATACGTTTGGATGATACCAAACTAGAACCCAATCTGGATAAGTGCCAATTATAGGTTATCCTAGGGGAAACCATAAGTATAGTACTTATATATCTCACAAGAGAACAATGTAATTGTTGCTCGCCATGCGGTTTTCCTAAGAGGGATACCGATATGCAGTGGTAAGTGGGAGGACAGTAAAACTCGATGGAAATCGGAGTAATACTGTTCAAGGCACGAAGTCCGTAATGGAACATAAATAGTTCATCAAGGATGAAACTGTACCATTAATCTTCGAATACACAAGAACCACGTAGATCGGAGAGAATCAGAAAACAACCTGGGGTATGGGTTTCTGATCTCACCTCATAAAGATGTCAATCTTGTTGAGGTATACCAACCGACTACGTTTGAGGAAGTGATACAAGGTATCGACTCCCTTATGCAAGGTGCCATGAGTTCGAAATGGATTCCATGTATACCAACTATGTTTGGACACTAGTTGTTGTACCGCAAGGCATTGTGCCTACTGGTACAGTATATGTCTTCAAGGAAGACATACATGGATGGCAACATACCAACGTACAAAGCTAGGCTTGTAACTAAAAGGTATCATTATCAACATTGTGTTGATTATGGTTCAACCTTTTACTAGTTGCCACGGTAAATCCATTTGGATAATGCTTGTTGAAAGTGTACATTTATGAAATGTGTCAGTTAAAGATCAAAATCGCTTTCCTTAAACGGAAACCTTTTGGAGGATGTTTATAACATCCTGACGATTTTTGTCGTACTAAAACCAGCAAACAAGGTTTGCGAGTTATTCGATCCATGTTTGGATTGAAGCAAGCAATAGGTTCTTGGAACTAACGTTTTGATGTAATCATAATAGTGTATGATTTGATTCAAAACGGAAATAATTCTTGTGTATATAAGGAGGTTAGTGGGAGCGCACTGACAATGGTTGTCTATAAAATAATGATAATATATGTCATTTCTTGGAGATGATATTCCCATATAAAACAATCGGCGAAAGCTTGGCTTTCGAGATAGTTCTCCATAGAATTCTTAGGAGTAACAACCTTTATTCTAGGAATAAAGATCTACTGAGATAGATTAAAAGTTGTTAACATTCTCTGAGAAATTGTACATTTAAAAATGTACGTGACCTGGTGTCTCATACGCTTTGAGCATATGGATTCACAAACAGGCCAATCCGAGTGATAGTCACTGGATTGAAGTTAAGAACATACTTAGTATCTTAGAGAACTAAGGCTGTGTCTTAACCTATGGAGAAGGAGAACTTGAAGTGACTGGGATCACTGTTGCAAGTTTCCAAATTGATAACTACAACGGTACTATAAGGTTTGAATAACGGAATAGTGAGCTGGAAATCTTTCAAGCAAGATACTGTTACCGAATAAGCAACAAATGCGGATTATTGTTGCAGCTGAAGTAGCAATAGAACCCATTTGGATCGATAATAAATCTAATTAGATTAGATATATTTCAGTTAGCGACTGAGCTAGGCGTCAGCACAGGCTAAAGAATTAATGGTCTCATCAACGATCCAGATATATACTTCAATACTCATCTGATTCGTTCGGATCATACATCGTAGCGATGTGATGATCGAATAAATTTCATCAGACGATAATCATGCAAATCTGCTGACGAAAGCTTTTCTCAACAATTTGAGCCAACCGTACATAGTTCGGGTGTTAGACACTCGAGTGACTGACTATAGGCCAAGTGGGAGATTATTGGATAATATGACCCATAGCGTCACTATTTGTACAGATCATGATGTTGTTGTACAAATTAACTATGTGACAAGGAGATTGCACTCTTATCATTTGTGATTAGATCACCTTAGATGTATAAATTATGAGAGGTCCCTATGATTTGTTCCTGGACCGAGAATGATATGAGACAGTATCAGTCCACAAAGGAATAAATCATTAAATATCCCTAGTCAGAGTATTATCGAGATTGGACAACGATAAATACGTAAAAGACTAGTATTACACTTGTGCGCGTTTGTGAGGGCACAACGGCATAGTTCTCATATATTTGGGTATAGGATACTCATGCAAGTGTAATAGGAGGTTGTTTTCACCGATGGTACGGGAAACAGCTTCGCTCTGGATAGACCCCCTCGGAATCCCATTGGTAGTATGACTATGTGTCTATGGGAGTCTGACATCAGGGTAGGTGTATTTGGTCTTAACCTGAGACTTGCACCGCTAATGCTTACGACAATCAATATAATTAAGTTGAGGTCGTCCAGGGGTGTAACAGGTCATGTGTACGCCGATACTAGGTATATTGAGAATCGTAGAGTATTGGGTGTGATGTCAAGACGAAAGTATCACTCCAGTTATAGTGGAGATGATGTCACGTAGGATACGGTATTAGTGCTCTCAAGTGCTGCGCGGCCATCGGGATATTATGACTAGGTCATACATATCCGATTATAGAGACTAGTTACCAGACATCCGACAAGTGTTTCGTACGGGGCAGACACAACTCCAGCCCCAGGCCTAGCACGTGACAGTCTGATACTGGATCGAAATACGCAATACTACGGTATACTACGCTTGATACAGATCTATATATTCCTGTAAGAATATTTCCGGAGAATTGGGTAGGCATGGCGCTTTGCTAGAAGCCAACCTTGTCTTGTGAACCGGTGTAAACGTGGTACGAGGTACTTACGTGTTCGGATTGTCCGACGACCCGATTTACTGCCAACATATCCGGGGATCTCATCGGTCGCTTCCCAATGATTCACCGATGACGTATGACTCGCACATTTATTAATCTGGGATTAATTTACTGAGAGAGAAAATTAATCTGGGATTAATTACGGAGATATTTTATCTAGGATAAAATATCGTCTAAAGAGAGAAAACGATTAATTTGGAATTAATCGGTAAAGTTAATATATTCGATATATTGAACGAAATTAGATTTCGACGCGGAATTAAAATTAGATTTTAATTCGGGTGAACGAATTAATTTGGAATTAATTCGTTGGCGACGTGAATAGTGAAATCGCTAGGCGTAATCATTTAATTACGACGCAACGGTAAATTCGCTAATTAGGAATTAGCGAACCCGAGCCCGAGTATGATTGCGAGCGCATTCGCATTTCGAATTCGAGTGCGGCAACGCAAGTCACATCAAACGTCAAATCATTCGTCACATCAAGCGTCAAATCAAACGTCACTTTGAGTGATGTGATTGATTGATTGACAGACAACTTGTCACTTTGAGTGATGTAAGTTGTTGGAATAGTAAAGTGGTTGGAAAGTAAAATCTTTGACTTTGTGAAAGCCAAATTTGTGTATATACCTTTAATATATTTTTGGAAAATATATAAGGTAATTGATTTTACACTTTCAAAACACTTAACACATTTTCTTCCTCTCTCCACTCTCTCTCACATTCACGCCCAAATGGGCAAAATATGCTCACTGGTTTGTTCATCAAAACCGTGAGATGGGAAGCCATGTGCCTTGATTTTGTGGCAAAATCAAGCGGAGCTAGCACTCCGAGAGACTTGCAAAGGTGATAGGGAAACTCACCCACGAGCCGGGAATCGTTCGACGGAGATTCGGAGCTCAAATTGTTGATACAAAACTGAAAACAGTGGGCAGAAATTCTGCACTGCAGTTGCGTTTTTTGCAAAGGAAAAATCAATTTTGTTCGTTGTTTCGTTGCACAACCGATCGATGTGAGTATTCCGCAACTCCTTTGATATGTATTTCACACTTTATCATGCTTGTTTGATGATCTTGTGACTTAGAATAAAACCAACAGTCATGCCACGATCAAGAGCTTCTGTTGCTGAATAGAAGTTGTCACTTCCCCAAGAAGCTTAAGTTCTTTATGCTGATGAAGGTTTCGCCACAAGAGCCCTCACATGTTCCACTTTATCTTTGGGGTTTTCCCTCCAAATGATTTATGTATCCCAATATTCCTTTTTTAGGCGGGCTTCGCCCCCATTTTTCTGATTTTGGAAGCTCTGCATGTCCAATGCGGTTCTAGTGCCCTGCAGGCGTCCTATAGCTCAGAAACTTTCCAGATTATGTATGTCTGGATTTTGCATTTTTTGACATGTCTGGCTGAATACCTCTCCATGAATGTCCGACCGGATGTTGCTCGAGAATATAAAAAGGTCAGGTTTCTCCCTCATTTACGAGCGACCTCTCATTTGAGCCAAAAAAACCTCTGTTTCACTCAAACCACCTCCGATAATTTTTCTCATCATTTCTTAACCACAATCACTAAGAATGGCATTCCTAGGACTTCCAGCTCCACACCATAGTCCCAATGACCCGCATCTACTATTTGTCTCTAGTTTGGATAACACCTCCGGGTGATAAAAACCATTTGGTCTCAAGTATAGGGATGTTATACCTACTCTACTGGCTCTAAAAGACCATGTGTGCACACGCATCGAACCCGTAAGTCAATTCTTTCCCACTTTCATTATCCCATTTTTTGTAATTTTAATTGTAATTGACCTCTGGTTGGACTTTATGCTAAGTCTGGTCCTAATTCAATTTATATATGGCCTACTATTTAGACATATTTGGTCGACTATCTTATGTCTGACTGAACTTCTCTGGGCCCGAAACAAGCATGCAAACTTAACTTATGCCTTAGTTTAGGTTTATAAAACTCATTAGGGATAAAAAAACTCTCATGCCACAGTACTGAAGCCACTTATATACTCGGTCGGATGTATCCTATATATCCTTTCATGTCCGACCGACCTTATTGAAACACAAATTAATGTTCGGTCTATCCTCCATGTCTTAAGGACATTCCTTAGGTCTCGTCATGTCATTTTCATGTTATTTTTGTGCTTCCGCTAATCTATTCTTGTCATTTATAGCTTGATGCTTCTCAATTATAAGCTAGCGGCAACCCTACTAGTGTCAGAAAATGGTATGACAAGCTTTTCCCAGTCATTTAAGCCTGGATCATTGCCACGGGATTCACACATTTCATCTGCTGCATCTCGGCCCGTACTCAGAAACAAGACTGGAGCGGGTTGCAGGAAGTTATAGAGAGATGGATTGGACTATGTAAGGGGGTGGGATTGGGCTCCCCGACTTCACGATGTCGACAATGTAAGGGGGTGGGATTGGGCTCCCCTTCCTTAGTAGCCAGTTACCGGGGACTAGACCGATGTTGTCACAGCAGCTTATTCGTCAAGGTATATGGGTTTCTGGTAGAGGTATTCATCTTCTATATTATTGTCGATTCAAAATCGGCTATGAAATTTATATCTGAGTTTCCATCCTATTAACCACGTGGTCATTTGGCTGGATATAAATCATATCTGACCGAACCTGTAATAATTCATGCCACATGTGACTTACAGATCAGAAGATATGGAATATGGAATCATGCATTAAAATACACAGTAATATGCATACTAATATTTAGAAGATTAATAAACTAGATTCGCATATCATAATCATATAAGATTGAATTACATAAATATGCATTACGTAAAATAAAAGACACAACCTGAATGATTACGGGCAGCCGGAGGTATGTGAAAGTCTGGCCAGACATGATATACGTCCAGTCGGATGTACTGTATAGAAAACGAATCACAAATATGCAAAAATATTGAAGAATGTGCCCTAAGGTCGTACCATTTTCAATGTTGTAAAATGTTATTGCCAAAATATGAAAATTACATAAAGTTAGCAAATATGAAATTGTACACTATTAGAACGCCCTTTAAAGTTTCTGGCCTCCAAGATTCGAATGGAACGTCCATTTTTCTAGTTATGCATCCAAAATATTATTTCATCAACATAAAATAAAAATCACAAAAAATATATAAAACATAAATTTAAATATTATTTCACAAATGTACTAAATTAAGAGGATTTATTGAAACTACAAGTGTAAAATGATTAATTTTTCTTTTAATAATTTGCACTTTTTAGTGTTCAACAGTTGTAAGATACCGTAATCTCTTATCCCTATTCTCAAGGTTCTACCCCATTCGCTGAGTGGCTTGATGAAATCCAACCCTGGTTTTTCTTACATTTCCTTGATTGCCCCTACACATGAGTTCTAGTTTCACTACCACCTCTAGAATCCCATAAATTATCAAGTTATCCGTCCCCCGGACTTGAATCTTGACATTTTCTTAAAGAGTCTTCTTGAGTCCTCCCCCAAAGTGCAAATGGCTTAGCTACAGAGGATCCAATATCATCAAGTTTTTTTTATCTTTTTCCCATCAAGAAGCCGTGGAATCCCAACTAGATCCTTCTTCTGGACCCCTGACGGTGTCTTGCCACGATCAAGAGCTTCTGTTGCTGAATAGAAGTTGTCACTTCCCCAAGAAGCTTAAGTTCTTTATACTGATGAAGGTTTCGCCACAAGAGCCCTCACATGTTCCACTTTATCTTTGGGGTTTTCCCTCCAAATGATTTATGTATCCCAATATTCCTTTTTAGGCGGGCTTCGCCCCCATTTTTCTGATTTTGGAAGCTCTGCATGTCCAATGCGGTTCTAGTGCCCTGCAGGCGTCCTATAGCTCAGAAACTTTCCAGATTATGTATGTCTGGATTTTGCATTTTTTGACATGTCTGGCTGAATACCTCTCCATGAATGTCTGACCGGATGTTGCTCGAGAATATAAAAAGGTCAGGTTTCTCCCTCATTTACGAGCGACCTCTCATTTGAGCCAAAAAAACATCTGTTTCACTCAAACCACCTCCGATAATTTTTCTCATCATTTCTTAACCACAATCACTAAGAACGGCATTCCTAGGACTTCTAGCTCCACACCACAGTCCCAATGACCTGCATCTACTATTTGTCTCTAGTTTGGATAACACCTCCGGGTGATAAAAACCATTTGGTCTCAAGTATAGGGATGTCATACCTACTCTACTGGCTCTAAATGACCATGTGTGCACACGCATCGAACCCGTAAGTCAATTCTTTCCCACTTTCATTATCCCATTTTTTGTAATTTTAATTGTAATTGACCTCTGGTTGGACTTTATGTTAAGTCTGGTCCTAATTCAATTTATATATGGCCTACTTTTTAGACATATTTGGTCGACTATCTTATGTCCGAATGAACTTCTATGGGCCCGAAACAAGCATGCAAACTTAACTTATGCCTTAGTTTAGGTTTATAAAACTCATTAGGGATAAAAAAACTCTCATGTCACAGTACTGAAGCCACTTATATACTCAGTCGGATGTATCCTATATATCCTTTCATGTCCGACCGACCTTATTGAAACACAAATTAATGTTCGGTCTATCCTCCATGTCTTAAGGACATTCCTTAGGTCTCGTCATGTCATTTTCATGTTATTTTTGTGCTTCCGCTAATCTATTCTTGTCATTTATAGCTTGATGCTTCTCAATTATAAGCTAGCTGCAACCCTACTAGTGTCAGAAAATGGTATGACAAGCTTTTCCCAGTCATTTAAGCATGGATCATTGCCACGGGATTCACACATTTCATCTGCTGCATCTCGGCCCGTACTCAGAAACAAGACTGGAGCGGGCTGCAGGAAGTTATAGAGAGATGGATTGGACTCAGCCAATACCTTCCATGCCTGATTGGCATTCCCTGTGAGGGGTATCTATTAGAGTTTGACTGGAACCTTTATTCTCTATCGTCTGTTGGGGGTCGCCCCCCAGATTTTTTATGGGGTTGCCCCCCAGATTTGTTATGGGGTTGTTGCCTATGGCAAGCTACGAGTACAATGGGATGGGAGGAACCCGATCGATGAGTATGAGATAGATCAGCTCATGCGGTCTTTCTTACTATACATGTTTGGTTGCACCCTTTTTGCTGACACCATTAGCTACGTCGATCTTTGTCTTCTCCTCCTACTTCACGATGTCGACAATGTAAGGGGGTGGGATTGGGCTCCCCTTCCTTAGCAGCCAGTTACCGGGGACTAGACCGATGTTGTCACAGCAGCTTATACGTCAAGGGATATGGGTTTCTGGTAGAGGTATTCATCTTCTATATTATTGTCGATTCAAAATCGGCTATGAAATTTATATCTGAGTTTCCATCCTATTAACCACGTGGTCATTTGGCTGGATATAAATCATGTCTGACCGAACCTGTAATAATTCATGCCACATGTGACTTACAGATCAGAAGATATGGAATATGGAATCATGCATTAAAATACACAGTAATATGCATACTAATATTTAGAAGATTAATAAACTAGATTCGCATATCATAATCATATAAGATTGAATTACATAAATATGCATTACGTAAAATAATAGACACAACCTGACATGCTTACGGGCAGCCGGAGGTATGTGAAAGTCTGGCCAGACATGATATACGTCCAGTCGGAGGTACTGTATAGAAAACAAATCACAAATATGCAAAAATATTGAAGAAGTCGTACCATTTTCAATGTTGTTTGTCTCTGAAGATCTTCATGAGCATTAAATCTCTGTTAGATTCGCACCAGAAAGTATGGAACTCCAAAGGAAGTTAGGTGTTTTACTATTTAGGGTTTTTTAGGTTTAATCTCTCTTGCCAGCCTCCAAATACCAACCTCTATTGTGAATAGATAAGACCTTTTTACAGTGAAATAAAAGGGTCTCGAGATGGAAGGGGGAGGAGGATATCCGTCCCTCCAATCTGTCCTAAGTAATTGGCAATCAAAACGTCAGACACAGCTCGAACCATGTCTGGCCGGATGAAGGGTTTATGACGTACCTCCGGCCAGACGTATTCAATCCCGTGATTCCAGTTGTTTTAATTTTGCACGTGTTCTGACAATTCGATATATATATCCGGCCGGATATTATATTTGAATTATATATCCGGTCGAACACAATTAGATCCTTTAACTTCAGTAACTAGCAATCTGCTCATTCACTGAAAACTGTATCACGTCCGGTTGGAATAAGGTTTTTAAAGGTATATCCGGGCGGATGTTCTGGTTAAAGAGAAAGTAGGCCGGACATAGGTGATGTCCGGTTGACTTTTGGTTGTGTTCCTTTCAGTTCATTTCCTTCCTAGCATTTCATCCTTATAATTTCCCAATATTCACAGGATGTCCCTGTAAGAGACTCATCATCGGGCATCCCCGTAAGAGACTCATCATCGGTCTTATGCATAAAAATACAGTGTCTACAGTAGGCCGGACATAGGTGATGTCTGGCTGACTTTTGGTTATATTCCCTTGAGTTCCTTTCTTTTTTGGCACTTATCTTGTAATTTTCCCAATTTTCAGGGGTGTCCCCGACAAAGACCTATCATCAGACTGTGTGGAAAAATGTAATGTCTATATTGGGCCTTCCTATCGGTGGTAATCCTAGAAAGCAAGCATTGTGGTCTCCCTTAATAGAAAGGATCTAGATTCGTTTGTGTATTTGGAAAATTAAATTTTTTCTTTCGGGGGAAGGGTTACTCTTCTCAAAGCTTCTCTCTCTTATACACATATTTATTTCCTTTCTATCTTTAGGATGCCAAGATCTATCTGCTTTAAGCTTGAAGGAATCCTCATTAAATTCTTTTGGTCTGGTTCCTTCAAGAAAAAAGCTTTGTGCAAGGATCTTGATTTCGCTTATGGAACTTGGTAACAAAACCTTGGTTTTTCAGTTGGTAATGGACATAGAACCAAATTTTGGCTCCATAAATGGGATTCTAAATCAACTTTTAAGAGTATTTTCCCGAATTATTTCGACCTGCTAGTTATAATCAATGACATAACGGTTATTAATTTCATTTGTGATTTTGAATTTGTTATGGTCTGGCGTCAACACATTTGTGTATCTGAGCAATCAGATCTGGATTCCTTTATTTCATTGCTTGGAACTAGAATAGTTAACGAATCAGTGAGTTACTCTTCCTCTTGGTCTCTTAGTTCTTCGGGTTTATTCTCTGTCAAAATATGATTGCACATTCTATCTTGTGGAAATATATCTCTTCAACCTTGGATTTTTGCTTTCATTTGGAGTAATCCAACTCCCAAAAAGTTATAATTTTTTTTGCTGGCTATTTCTTAATTGTAGACTACAGACTGAGGATTTTCTTTTCAAATGAGAGATTTCGGATGTCAATTTCTTACATTATACTTTTTTGTATGGATTGTGTGGAATCTGCTAATTATATTTTTTTCTCATGCTAATTCGCTTGGAATATTTGGTCTCGGCTTTTATATTGGTGGGGAATTGAGTGGGTATTTCCTGAATACCCATCAGTTTTTATTCATTTCTGGAACTATCTCCATAGTGGTAGGAAGCTCAAGGATTTCTTTGATGTTATGTTTATGACAACATGTTGGTGTATTTTACTTGAAAAGAATTTGCTAATTTTTTAAAAAACTTCATCTGGCTTATCTACAGATTATGTTGTTTACTATTTTGAATCACTATTTGTGAATTTGCTCTTTGTTTAAGTTAATAACATTCCCCCTTCTTTATTAAAAATAAAAAATAAAAAATAACAAATTTTAATTCTAACCTAAACTATATAACAAGAATATTTATACACTGAAAAAATTATATCACGTGGTTTTAATTTATAGTTTAAAAATTAAATATATCACAAAATATAATGTGTTTTGTGAAAAATATTATATATTAATAATTTAAAAATCATAAACTTTACAACAAGTATCAATGTCGATATGTTTTGATAAAAAAAAAAAAAAAAAAAAAAGGTAAAAAAAATTACCTTCATTTATAATAGACTGATGATTTTAGACCAGTCATTTTAAAAAAATCATATCTCCTTCATCTGAACTCTAAATTAAAATCTTTAAAATTCTACATACACTAAACATACATATTTATAACTTTCATCAACAAATATCTCTCAAATTTGGAATTCCTCAAAGTCGTTGTCTCTTTCAATTTAAATGTGACATTTTTTTACCCATAGTCACATAGTGACTGTCAATTAGGTGTATACCTGAATGTGTATTTTTTTACTCATACTTATAATGTAACTATTAGTTAGATAATTAATAATTTAGTCATAAATGTCCATTAGTCACAATAATGACCTCAGTTATATTGGTGATTTTAGTCACATAAATGTTTAAATTATGTTCGGTGACTATGCTTTTTTTTTTTATCCACAATCACATAATGACTTTCAATTGGGTATATAGTTGAATGTATATTTTTTTTACTTACAGTTACAATATAACTATCGATTAGATGGATTATAATTTAGTCATATATATGCCCAACCACATTGGTGACTCTAATCAAATAGATGTTTAAATTATGTTTGCTGACTATTTTTTTTTGTACAAAGAGTCTTACAGTGACTATCAATTTGAAACTCCCATTACTGAAGGATTTTTTTTACCCTTTGTCACATTTCACTAAAACTCAGGATTATATTATCATTTAATAGTTTACTAGTATTAAAATTACATATGCTTATAATTTTTATAATTAAAGAAATATTGTACTTAATAAATAAAAAAATAATAATTAAATAAGATATTGTGATTATGAATATCTAATTGTAAATTTAGACAGCACGCAAGAGCTCGTATCGCACAAGTAGTATAAAAATATCGATCCCACGAGGAATTATTATTAATGTCTAATACTAAAGTTTTACTAATTCTAACCTTATTTAGAACAATGATTTTGAAAAAAGAGGTATTAACTATTAAACCAAAGGAAAATTAAAGTAAATTTAAACAAGATAAAGTAGCAAGGTAAGAAGAACCTACGATCACAATTTCTCCACAATAATCCCTTAAATATTTCTCATCTATTTATAATTGATCAACTATAATAAATTATTAACCTAGAATACGAAGTTATCTACAAGCCTCTTCCGATGGTCGAGTAAAAACACCCAATTTATATCAATTATCTATATTCCTATGATAATTAATATAATCTAAACTCATTAAGATTATGTTCTAATTATGGATACGTATGCCCTGCATATATATTCATATCTTGTACGGAAGTCGATTATATGCATACGATCATGCATTATCAATTCCCAAGGTTAAACCAAAATTTATTTTTCCAAGTTCCTTAGGGTTGACAATAACTATCTTATTAGTGATCAAGCAATCGAAAGAATTAAACAAAGAGAATGACAAATAATCTACAAAATAGGTCACAAATCAATCGTAAAAGAGATTCAATTAATAAAATTTCATATTGGGTTTTATTGTAATCATATAACAAGATCTAGTTCATGATGAAAAACAAAAACAAAATCATCATGGTATTCAACATAATAAATAACAAAGACTTAATAAAAAAAATGGATAAAAAATAAATTATGAAGGTTGTCAATCTTCAATCTCCAAGTTCTTCAATCTACTTTTCTTAATCTTTGTTTAATCTTCTTGTTCTTGGTTGTTCTTGAATGATTGTTGTGTCTAGAGAGTATTTTGGCCAAAAAAATTTATTTAGCTCCCCGAAAACGTATGTGAAGTAACCCTAGACATTAATCTTTTATAGAAAAAAACTTATTTAGCTCCCCGAAAACGTATGTGAAGTAACCCTAGACATTACTCTTTTATATATATATCATAAAAACTAAGTTTTCTATTCCATTTTTGGAGTCTTCGTCATTTACATTGCGACACCACTGTCCGTGTGTCACGATACAAGCTTACTGTGCACAGTTGGTAGCTTCAAGCTCGCTTTTAGCCATGAAGGAATATGATTCACTCTTCGACATAAAATTTAAAATTGTAGATAATTGAGTCTTCTTTCCAACTCACTTGAATCACCTCATTTGGATATCTTATGGAAACAATTATGGCTAAAATACTTAAGGCTGCATAAATTAGGAAGTCACTGATGCAAATTGAGAATTTGGGGTTTTCCACTCATTTTTGCTAAATTCTTCATATAATGCATCCTATAAAACAAAGCAATAAAATTAGTGCATTTAAAATATTCAAACTCGAATGATAAATACACTTGAAAATTATATATTATAGGTATTCATCACACCCCAAAACTTGAATGATTGTTGTTCTCAAGCAATGACCCAAACATAAATAACAAATAAACTAACTAAGCCACTTTCGTAGGGATCGCGATTGTATTTAGCGTAAACAACAAGCCTTTAAAACCCTAGGTGACCCTAGTGGACGAGTTATAGTCTCGTGAGGGCCTACAATGATGACACCCACAAACATTATATAAAAACAACTAAATAAACAAACATAAAAAGACGTTATATGGTTAGATTTTCACAATAATGCCTCGAAGATCATTATATAAGATGCCAATGGCTCAAAAAACTTTAAAATATTGTAAACAGTCGTAACGTCGTTCAAAAATCAAATTTATCTCAATTAAATTTTTATAGTGTGTGTATGAATCAATTTCATAAGAGTTTATCCCCTAAATCTTCAATCTTAACAGTTTTTCATCTCAATAATAGAAATGGAATGGGTCAAAACCAACCTATGTATCTTAAAGTCTTTATATTTTATCATTAAGCTCATGTATCATGGCTTTATCATTTATTATTGTTCTTTTTTTCATTTTTCCAATTTTCCAATTTTTTCAATTTTATTTTATTCCTCTTTTTTTTTTCTTTTTTTCTTTCTTGAGCTGCACGCTATTCTTTAAAGTAGCATTTCTCCTCATTATAACTTTACGCTTGCCCATGTGCAGCTTCTCGCTTAAAGGTTATAACTAACTCTTTGATATGCTAGCCTTTATAAAATTTTAAAATAGAGATAGATATATAAGTTAATCGTCATTCATTCAATCCAATTATCTCAATTCAATCTATCTCAATCTCAAATTTCAAGTCTAAACTAATACAGAATCGATGTAAGTGCTTGAGTATGCAAAGAATCATCTCAAGACAAACTCAATCTAGAATTTAGCATTGACATCAACCAACATTTATCATTTACTAATATCCAAATTTTTTAAAGTAGATTAAATCTATATCATGGGAATGTGATATTCTAACTAAGACACGACTTAAAAACAAAAAAATTTTAAAATAAAATCATAAATTTTTATTCCTACCTCCAAACTTGCATTGTCCTCAATATTGAAAAAATAAAAATAGAGAGAAAATAAATAGATACTCCCTAGATTTAGCGATAATGATGTAGAAATTTATGTGTTGGAGTGTGAACCCAAAGCCGCAACCCCTAAACTTATGTTGACACATGGATCATCGAAAGAAAAGACACACATAAGTAAAAACACAAATATATACAATTAAATGTAATATCCCAGATTTTTAGGACTATTCTAGAAGATTCCGGAAAGATGTTATAGTCTCGGAGCATGATGATAATGAAGAATAAGAGTTCAATCGATGTTATATGGGTTGGAATAATGGATTATGATTTTTTCCGCGTTGGAAAACGCGTAGGATCGGAAGTCAGTTACGAGATTTTTATTATTCGAGTCAAGTTTACTATTGACCTCAGAAAGAGTAAACGAACTCCGATCGAGCTGATTTTTGGACCATCAGACTCGTTTTTCCGATACGAACAACTTTCGTGTTGAACACTTTTCGAGAATCGCATCAGAAGGGCTCCGAAATTGCGAGTTTCTAAAAGGTTCTAGAACAGGGGCTGTTTTGTAATTTTTCCAGGGACCAAAGTGTTATTTTCCAGAAAGTATATATTGCCTCATAGTTTTAAGAAATTGCAGAAATGTCATAAGCCAAAAATCTCTCTCTCTCGCACCCCTAATCGCGTTTTTGAAGTTGGGCTCGCCGGCGACGTTTCCGGCCACCACAGGCCGGCGCGACGGTGCCGATCGACCCCCCAACGACGGCAAGCAGTGTGGTGGCCGGCGGCGTCCATAAATCGCCGGCGAACGGTGGTATTTTGGGTGGTTATGCGCGGAAATGGGTAACCCGATCCCGGCTCGTCGCTCCGTTTCACGAGCCGTGCCACCCGCCAAATCGAAGCCCTCGACGAGTACTACAAGTGTGCGGAGGCGGATTTTCCGAACAACAGCTGGAATCACGGAAAATGAGAAGAAAAGCGTCGGATGAATAGTAGACCCATGTGAACAGTACCTCCGATCGAAATTCCGTCGACACCAGCGCGTTCGTATGGCCGAGGGGAGTCCGGATATGGCCTTGGAATTTCGGTACGACTCTCCGTTTAGAAATTGATATTTTAAAGTGTATCGTTTTATAGTCGGATGTTTCCGGTAGTTTCGTAAATTAGCGAATTGCAAGTTTATGAATTGAATATGATTTAATATGTTAAAAGGATAAATGTGGTAGAATCCGGGGTGAATCGGATTAGATTTGCTCGATCCGATAGAATATGTAAGTTTTGGGAAAAGTGAGTTTTTGCGTATAAAGATGTATTTTGGTTTTGATAATAGTTATGAGTTATTTTTGATATTACGAACATGTTTGGGTAAATCCGGGATGGTTCGGGGGGTTCGAGACATTTCCGTAGCGTTTGTGGAAACTTTTTCGGAAGATTTTCTAAGAACGCGTAAAATCGGGAATTTAAGTGAACTAGTGGCTTGGAATAGATTGTAGTGATGTTCTAAGATTACTGAGACTGAATGTATTGAAATCGGAGTTGATTTGATCATTTTGAAGAGATTTAGAATTTTATAGTAGTTTGATCGAGAACTTTGTAAGTCGTGTGTCTGACGGCTTTTCGTCATTTATTTTGACAGACTTGACTAGGATCTTCGGCGCTCGCGAAGCCAGGTAAGTAACTCATGCGATGAGAGCTTAATGTATGATTTCGTATCTTGATTTTACATATATACATATATAGATGATTAATATGTTAGGTAAAACAGAAGATAGTTAAGAGTAGTTTGAGAAGCAGTTCGAGGTTATGTGTAGCTAAGTGAAACGATCATCGCAGGTATGGCTTTTGTTACTAGCATAATATAAAGTAAGAGGTTTAATGATGTTAATGACTATGCGTATGTATGAATGTACATAAAGGTATGAATCTGTAACGATATGAATTGTGTATGTGAATAAATACGAAAATGTGTGAATATAGATAAGTATGTATTCGTATATGCATATGATACTAAGATATGTATAGGTTGGATATGTTCAGTTGATAAAGATGTTATATCAGATGTTCCTAGATAGAGAGCCTGAATGATTATGTTTGATCGATAAAGGAAAAGGCTATGAGAATTATTAAAGGTATGATATTTGAATTTGATAACAAGAGGTGTATTCACATGTTTGAAACATATGTTTGTACGTGAGTGTTTGAGTCGTGTCTTGGAATGTTTGTTATGAATGTGCTTATGTATGAGGAGTCG
The DNA here is from genome assembly GCA_019454045.1 of Zanthoxylum bungeanum. NCBI lineage: Eukaryota > Viridiplantae > Streptophyta > Magnoliopsida > Sapindales > Rutaceae > Zanthoxylum > Zanthoxylum bungeanum. The sequence goes on along the minus strand of SKCR01040302.1, from coordinate 45,908 downwards.
CGTGACAAACTTGGTGTGCCGTGATATGTATGTATTGTTTGACTGTATGCCTTGTGATGTATTGGTTGTTAAGTTTGCGTCATGATTAGTTGTATGATGATTGCATGTGTGACTGTGTGTATGTACGTGTATGATGGAGCTCGTTGATTATATGGATAACGAATGCTTGTGTGAAATGAGTTAATGAATTCGAAACTAATGTGTGTTAGATGTTATAAAGCGAATCTGTATTGGTATGCATGCATATGTATAAGAACCTTAGAAATTATTTTTGGCATGTATAGAAGAGGGGTGTGTTAAGGTATGTGTAAATGTATATGAATCGCGATTGTTAGGTCATTGTAATGATGTTGTAATTAAAGGAAGTTAAGAAAGGCTTGATTTGATATTGAGAAAAGTTTATTTAACATAGCGATTTGATGATATTTCAAAGTTGGACTCTTGTGATAAAGTATAGATATATATACGATTTGCTTTGTATACTTTAGAGCCGTTAGCTATTAGATTAGCATATATGTTAATATGAAAATGTGAAACTTTGATAAGAGTTAAGAATAAGGAATAATAATAAATTAATAAATTCGAATTTAAGGTAACTTGGTAAATCTGATAAACGGCTGTTATGTTTGACTTGTTTCGTGTTACTAGCAGGGTTACTTACTGAGTTTTAAAACTCACACCAAACCAGTTTGCCAGTTTTGCAGGATAACTTGTAGATTGGTCATCATATCGGCTTTGGAAGTCATTCTCGAGACGTGGATTACCCAAGCGGCAGTCACCCTCGCAAGTGTCTTGGAATGTTTTAGAAGATTAGGATATTTGATTTATTGTTTTATTTTATCGCACTGAGCACGTGGTTTGTATTAATAATTTAAAGTTTTGATTGCATGTGTTGTTGTGGCACAGAGCCCTTGAGTGTTGATAGATGATGTGGGCACAGAGCCCTTAGGTTGTGGTTTTGATGAATTTTATTGGACCTGAGGTCCTTTTATTGTTTTGATGTTTTCTTGGATTGTCTTTGATGCTGGACTGCGATCCAGGTTATCCAGTTTTTAGGATACATCATGCCGAATTTTTCAGTTGATTTAGAGGCTTATGGAGATGGGTCAATCCTGTCTCCTGCCGGTAGCATCCTGCCTCTGGCGGGGTGTTACAGTTGTGGTATCAGAGCAAAGGTTAGGGTGTCGGTGACTGCTGCTACAGGGTATCTGATCGTCTGAGTAAGTTTTTGTTGCGTATAGAGCATATAAGTCATGTTTGTTATTTGATTGGATTAATATTATATGGTATGATATCCTATGATTTTGATTGATGTTGATGATTTCGGATTATCGAAACATGTTTGTATGATATTAATATATTTGTGTACAGGTACATTAAGTTAAAAGTATGTTGTTCATATAGGTATATGTATAGGTGAGTAATGTGAATCTGAGGTGTTTTGAAGTATGGGAGATTCCATGATGTTGATAGTCTGAATTGTGAAATGATATTTTGAATCATGTTTTGAAAACTAAGAATTTGATTTCTGGCATAACAGAGTTTGAAAAGAAAAAGAAAATAAGGAAGAAAGAAGTTTTCAGAGGTTTTGATTTTGATTATAAAGGATAAAGAAAATGTTTCTGCCTCGACGTTTGATTTGAGTTTTCATGATTTAAGATCTATTAATATGTTTCCGTCTCGGTGCTCGAAAATGATTTTGATATTTTTAGACTGTAAAATTTGTTTCCGCCGAGACGCTCGAAAATTTGTTTCCGCCACGGTGCTTGGTGATTTTATGTTTTGAGACCCTCCGTGGTGATCGGTTATGTTACGTTCCGGGTTGGCCACCGGGGCGATCGTTACGGGTCCAGACCATCGGAAAATGGCTGGCCCATTACTCTGTCGACATGGTACGTACACTGTCCAGTCTTTGCGCGCGACTGAGCAGTGGACGATCGGTATTATTTTGAAAACATTGCATCAAAGACTCATTCATGATTTTTTTCAAATTTATGTTTTGGGGAGAAAAGGATTTCAAACTAATTGCATTTTGATTTGATGCATTGGACATTACTTTTGATATTTTACGATACGATGTATTTATATGTTTCCGTCTCAGCGATAGTTTTATGTTTTCTTGATGTGTTTCCGCTGAGATGATCGGTTATTGTTATGTTTCCGCCCCGACGATCGGTGTATGCATTTATGTTTTTCATAACTTATCATATGTTTCCGCCGGGGTGATCGTAGGGTCTAAGCCATCAGAAATGGTACGACCCAACCCTCTGTCGACAGGGGATCGGTTCGTTCATTGCCCGATCTGTGCGCGCGATTTGGGCATTGGGCGCTCGTTTATGTTTCGTCCAGTGAGTTATGCTGGATGCTCGATATGGTTTTTACGATGATGGATTTTGAAATTGATTTTGTTTATAGTAAAAGAGTTTTTCAAATGACTTTTCGAAATGATTTTAAAAGAAATCGTTTTATGCTTCCAAATGTATTTTGAATAATGGCAGATATTGACAGATTTCAGACTATCAACATCATAAGAGTATTATGGTTGTCACTTCTGGTTGTGACGATAGAGGTATTTGTTGGTATAAAAGTTTATGTCGTTATAAGAGTATGTATGTAAGTTTATAGTTAGACATGGATCTTATGGATATTGTGATGATTATGTGTGTTATGTGGATAGCCATACAAAGTTGTATGTGCGATGGTATATGTATGAATGTAAACTTTGATGTTGATGTCGTTTACATATATGATGTAGAATGACATGATGTGAAATGAATGAGTTCCATTTTGTATTATGGATGAAATAGATAATATGAGATTCGTATTAAGTTTCCATTTTGATATTGTGTTGCATGTAAGAACATGTGTTAAGTTTCTTGTTTCAGATGATGTATTCGATTGACTGCGTAGAATCTGTGGTCTATTTTCTTTTTTGTTGATGGATGAGATTGAAAACAGTTGAGAGTGTTCTTATGAATGGATGTGAATTGAAATGACAAGTTTGGCTTGATTTAGACATGAAATGTTAGATTTGATGTGTTTTGTTTCGAAATAGCATGATTCGTATTGATGTATGGAATATGTAACTTTTGAAAGGTGTTAAGTATGGTGACTTCCGAATATGGACAAGATGGTAAAGTACGTACGATTGGTTCCGAGTGATCAGAAATAAGGACGGAGAAATTTCGAGGACGAAATTTTTATAAGGAGGGGAGAATGTAATATCCCAGATTTTTAGGACTATTCTAGAAGATTCCCGGAAAGATGTTATAGTCTCGGAGCATGATGATAATGAAGAATAAGAGTTCAATCGATGTTATATGGGTTGGAATAATGGATTATGATTTTTAGGCCGTTGGAAAACGCGTAGGATCGGAAGTCAGTTACGAGATTTTTATTATTCGAGTCAAGTTTACTATTTTGACCTCAGAAAGAGTAAACGAACTCCGATCGAGCTGATTTTTGGACCATCAACTCGTTTTTCCGATACGAACAACTTTCGTGTTGAACACTTTTCGAGAATCGCATCAGAAGGGCTCCGAAATTGCGAGTTTCTAAAAGGTTCTAGAACAGGGGCTGTTTTGTAATTTTTCCAGGGACCAAAGTGTTATTTTCCAGAAAGTATATATTGCCTCATAGTTTTAAGAAATTGCAGAAATGTCATAAGCCAAAAATCTCTCTCTCTCTCGCACCCCTAATCGCGTTTTTGAAGTTGGGCTCGCCGGCGACGTTTCCGGCCACCACAGGCCGGCGCGACGGTGCCGATCGACTCCCCCAACGACGGCAAGCAGTGTGGTGGCCGGCGGCGTCCATAAATCGCCGGCGAACGGTGGTATTTTGGGTGGTTATGCGCGGAAATGGGTAACCCGATCCCGGCTCGTCGCTCCGTTTCACGAGCCGTGCCCCACCCGCCAAATCGAAGCCCTCGACGATACTACAGTGTGCGGAGGCGGATTTTCCGAACAACAGCTGGAATCACGGAAAATGAGAAGAAAAGCGTCGGATGAATAGTAGACCCATGTGAACAGTACCTCCGATCGAAATTCCGTCGACACCAGCGCGTTCGTATGGCCGAGGGGAGTCCGGATATGGCCTTGGAATTTCGGTACGACTCTCCGTTTAGAAATTGATATTTTAAAGTGTATCGTTTTATAGTCGGATGTTTCCGTAGTTTCGTAAATTAGCGAATTGCAAGTTTATGAATTGAATATGATTTAATATGTTAAAACGATAAATGTGGTAGAATCCGGGGTGAATCGGATTAGATTTGCTCGATCCGATAGAATATGTAAGTTTTGGGAAAAGTGAGTTTTTGCGTATAAGATGTATTTTGGTTTTGATAATAGTTATGAGTTATTTTTGATATTACGAACATGTTTGGGTAAATCCGGGATGGTTCGGGGGGTTCGAGACATTTCCGTAGCGTTTGCGGAAACTTTTTCGGAAGATTTTCTAAGAACGCGTAAAATCGGGAATTTAAGTGAACTAGTGGCTTGGAATAGATTGTAGTGATGTTCTAAGATTACTGAGAACTGAATGTATTGAAATCGGAGTTGATTTGATCATTTTGAAGAGATTTAGAATTTTATAGTAGTTTGATCGAGAACTTTGTAAGTCGTGTGTCTGACGGCTTTTCGTCATTTATTTTGACAGACTTGACTAGGATCTTCGGCGCTCGCGAAGCCAGGTAAGTAACTCATGCGATGAGAGCTTAATGTATGATTTCGTATCTTGATTTTACATATATACATATATAGATGATTAATATGTTAGGTAAAACAGAAGATAGTTAAGAGGTAGTTTGAGAAGCAGTTCGAGGTTATGTGTAGCTAAGTGAAACGATCATCGCAGGTATGGCTTTTGTTACTAGCATAATATAAAGTAAGAGGTTTAATGATGTTAATGACTATGCGTATGTATGAATGTACATAAAGGTATGAATCTGTAACGATATGAATTGTGTATGTGAATAAATACGAAAATGTGTGAATATAGATAAGTATGTATTCGTATATGCATATGATACTAAGATATGTATAGGTTGGATATGTTCAGTTGATAAAGATGTTATATCAGATGTTCCTAGATAGAGAGCCTGAATGATTATGTTTGATCGATAAAGGAAAAGGCTATGAGAATTATTAAAGGTATGATATTTGAATTTGATAACAAGAGGTGTATTCACATGTTTGAAACATATGTTTGTACGTGAGTGTTTGAGTCGTGTCTTGGAATGTTTGTTATGAATGTGCTTATGTATGAGGAGTCGCGTGACAAACTTGGTGTGCCGTGATATGTATGTATTGTTTGACTGTATGCCTTGTGATGTATTGGTTGTTAAGTTTGCGTCATGATTAGTTGTATGATGATTGCATGTGTGACTGTGTGTATGTACGTGTATGATGGAGCTCGTTGATTATATGGATAACGAATGCTTGTGTGAAATGAGTTAATGAATTCGGAAACTAATGTGTGTTAGATGTTATAAAGCGAATCTGTATTGGTATGCATGCATATGTATAAGAACCTTAGAAATTATTTTTGGCATGTATAGAAGAGGGGTGTGTTAAGGTATGTGTAAATGTATATGAATCGCGATTGTTAGGTCATTGTAATGATGTTGTAATTAAAGGAAGTTAAGAAAGGCTTGATTTGATATTGAGAAAAGTTTATTTAACATAGCGATTTGATGATATTTCAAAGTTGGACTCTTGTGATAAAGTATAGATATATATACGATTTGCTTTGTATACTTTAGCCGTTAGCTATTAGATTAGCATATATGTTAATATGAAAATGTGAAACTTTGATAAGAGTTAAGAATAAGGAATAATAATAAATTAATAAATTCGAATTTAAGGTAACTTGGTAAATCTGATAAACGGCTGTTATGTTTGACTTGTTTGTTGTGTTACTAGCAGGGTTACTTACTGAGTTTTAAAACTCACACCAAACCAGTTTGCCAGTTTTGCAGGATAACTTGTAGATTGGTCAATCATATCGGCTTTGGAAGTCATTCTCGAGACGTGGATTACCCAAGCGGCAGTCACCCTCGCAAGTGTCTTGGGAAATGTTTTAGAAGATTAGGATATTTGATTTATTGTTTTATTTTATCGCACTGAGCACGTGGTTTGTATTAATAATTTAAAGTTTTGATTGCATGTGTTGTTGTGGGCACAGAGCCCTTGAGTGTTGATAGATGATGTGGGCACAGAGCCCTTAGGTTGTGGTTTTGATGAATTTTATTTGGACCTGAGGTCCTTTTATTGTTTTGATGTTTTCTTGGATTGTCTTTGATGCTGGACTGCGATCCAGGTTATCCAGTTTTTAGGATACATCATGCCGAATTTTTCAGTTGATTTAGAGGCTTATGGAGATGGGTCAATCCTGTCTCCTGCCGGTAGCATCCTGCCTCTGGCGGGGTGTTACATTAAAATAATAAAATAAAACATAAGAAAAAATTATAAATGCTTGGGTTGCTTCCCAAGAAGCGTTTAGTTTGTAGTCCTTAGTTAGACTTTCTATAAAGAACTTCCTTCAAAGAGTTTTCCATATAACTTTAGATGTACTAGACAATACAGTGCCATGAGCATTACTATTCAAGCTCATTTTCCAAACATGAGATGGAAAAAAAAGATCTTCTCTACTCTGTGCTTCTGCCATATTCTTCAAATTTTTATCTTTAGGATTTCTTGAATTGAAAGATGGACTATCATGAGGTCTTGTAGGATGCTTGACTAGGAATGGTTGTGTCATTTTGTCAAGCGTATAGATGGTATTAATGATGATAGCTTCCCTATGTTGTGATGTATTACCTTGTATTATGTGTTTTCCAATAGGCTCATACATCTTCTTCTTCCTAACTCTTTGATCCACTATGTTGGGGCAGTTGTTGAACCCCTAGGGTCGGATCGGTGTCCCGGGCAGAGGAAATGGGTCTAACCCATGGATATCAAGTAGGGATTTAATTTTAAATCATTTAATGAAATACTATATTCCATTACGAGTGTATAGGAAAAAATTGGGATTGAATCGGAGTCCGAAAGCTCTAGAATCAGAGAAACCAAAATCGGCGCGAGCGAAGGGCGCGTCGTGTGTAAATCACACGCGCTACAGTGCGCATGTGCACTGTAGCGCCCAGGTCTACTTTTTTATTTTTTTTTTTTTTGTTTTTCATTTGTTTTCTAATTGCTCAACTCTGTGGATTCCAAAAAGCTGCCCTAATTGCTTATAGTCTTCCCTAAATACTTCAAAAACACCCAAAATTAATTTTTAATTTCAAAACCAACATTAATACATGTTATAGAATAAAAATCAAGTTTTTAAAAATATCAAATATTTTTACAAAAATATAAATTTATTCTAAATATGCACTTGTGTAAATTTTGAATCCATTACACAAACCAAATTAGAATCCCAATTAGAAATGTCTCGTGAACAATTCTAGGTCACCCAAAGGTGGTCAAGTGATTCTAGAATGGTAGCCATATCTCTAAGCTTTAATCTAGAGTTCCAAACTCTAATTAATTGTTCCATGTCCAACATGAACATCTTTGACCTAATTATAAGCATGTTGTGTTTATACTTCTAAAGTATCCTAACACAATTTATAGCCTTATTTCAACATTAAGCTATGTGATCATACATCTAATACATAAATAAACATAGCTTAGGAGAATATCAAACTTTACCTAGTAAGCTTGATGCAAGATCCAATCTACTTCTCCTTTGTTGAAATCGTCGGAGAACCTCCAAGGTGTGCAAGCTCGACTTCAAGATCCAATCTCGATTTCCAACGCAAGCTTCATTTCACTTCAAGATCTAATCTTGATATCTCCTTAATGAAATATTTTAGAGACCTCACAAGCTTCTCTAAACACTTCTCTAACTTAGGCTAATTTTTCTAAGAATTTGCTTGTATTTGAACTTGTAATTAAAACCTTCCTAAAGCTTGCTATTTATAGCAAAACTTAGGCAATTTTTAATTAATAAAAGTTGTAATCAACTTTTAAGTGGGCTTAATCCAATTTGTCAAAATATGTATAATTAGGTCGAACTAATCTACATTGTCTCCCACTTTAATTTAATCCAATTAAATCAAGCCAAGGATTAGGAAATGGATTAGTTAATTGTTTGCCACCTTGATTTGATCCAATTAAATCTTGCCAAAACCACCTATTATTACATACTTACAATTACCATAATATCCTTAAATGGTATAGATAATTATGATTTTACAATTAAGCTCTTGTGTAATTCAATTAATCCAATTAGGTCAAAGTAAATAATCAATGTTATCCAATAACACTTGATTATCTTAGTTGATAATTATAATATCGAATATTATCTTTTAACAAAATTAATCGGCTACCCAAGTGCTCAACGAGTACACTTCATATTGGGACTCTCTAAGTTCAGACACGTTCGTCATATAAGCCTAGCTAATATGTACGTAATTCGGCCACCTCCGAATTCGCGAAAAACACGAACGACCCTTCTGAACTATACAAATCGAGGTCATCACATATGTTTAACAATCCATCTGTCGTAGGCTATTCAAGTTGTGCTTAGGAAACATAGAATATACCGTCAAGTTTCCGAGGCGTACTTCTCATATCGACATGTCCACGATTCTTCATAACTGATGTTATCCACCCTAGGTGATCGACTTTGACCAAAGATTTAAGAATCGTGACTTTACTAACAATGATACCTAAACCCCTTATGCTACACATACGGGCCGATGGATCCTATCTTGATTCGCACTTGATTACTGAGTGCATCGGTCCACACCCAATGAACATCTAGAGGCCAGACCATGAAAGGTTTCTGACATACATGGCATCTAAGTGTGGAGGATCTCACACAAAATCAATTATATCCTATAGTTAAAGGATTACATATGTTACTCGACTCGAGGAGATTCCTATTGACGGTAGTGTGTACATCCAACTATTAGGAATCGCTTATGAGTCATTCAATATTTGCTCCAACGAATAACCACATGTCTATAAGAGTTTCCGAAACTCATGGTACATCACGTTAAACCATTGGAACTCTAATTCCAATATACGACATGTGCTAGTCTTCTAGGTTATAGGATTTCGACCATATTCCAAAACCAACGACTATGAATATTTACTTTGAGAATAGATTACAACTAATGTCAAAACTATTATAAGGTCGATGTCATTCTTAGCATATATATATATCAATCTAATACGCATAATGACAATACCATTAATAAGGTATGAAATGAAAAAAAATAGTTATTTTATTAATAAATAATAAAATGTACAATTCGGATTGGCACTCCAAGCACCAACTACATCAAACTCCCACTTGCATAGTGCCAATCCTTATGGTACCGTAGTCCCATCTCCTCCAAATGTTTATTGAATAACTTAAGAGGTAAGGCCTTTGTAAGCGGGTCTGCTATGTTGTCTTGTCCTTGAACCTTCAAGACCACTATGTCTTTTTGTTCAATTATCTCTCTAATTACGTGTTATTTCCTTTCCACGTGTTTAGACTTGGAATGCGCCCTCGGCTCCTTAGCCTGCGCGATGGCTCCGTTATTATCACAGTATAATGGGATCGAATCCGCAATACTAGGCACAATGCCAAGTTCTGTGATAAAATTTCTAATCCAAACAGCTTCTTTAGCAGCTTCTGAAGCCACTATAAATTTCGCCTCAATGGTGGAATCAACTGTTTAGCCTTTCTTTGAACAATGCCAACTAATCACACCACCGTTAAGGGTAAATATGTATCCTGATGTAGATTTTCTATCATTTGGATCTCTCTGGAAGTCAGAGTCTGTATAACCCTTAACTTGTAGCTCATCTTCTCCATATATCAAAAACTTATCCTTGGTGCCTTTAAGATATTTTAGGATATGTTTCAAGGATGTCCAATGGTCATTACCTGGATCAGATTGATATCGGCTGGTCACATTGACGCCGAAATTGATGTCAGGTCTAGTACATAACATATCATACATTATGCTTCCAATATAAGAAGCATATGGCAAGTTAGACATCCTAACTCTCTCTTCCTCTGTTTGAGGTGCCGTTTTCTTTGAAAGATGTATAAAGTGTCGGAAAGGTACATTTGCTGTCTTGCAGTTGGTAAAACTGTACCTTTCTAATATCTTGTCTATATACGTTGATTCTGACAACCCTATAAGCTTCCTAACTCTATCTTGGTAGAGCCTTATACCTAGTATATATGAAGCTTCACCCATATCTTTCATGGAGAAGTTCTTACAAAAGTAGGCTTTCACACTTTGCATCATCCCTATATGATTTCCTATGATAAAGATGCCATCTACATATAAGACTAAGAAAACTATCATGCTTCCACTAACTTTCTTATAAACACATGGTTCTTTCTAGTTTTTTATGAATCCAGATAATCTAATTATCTCATAAAAATGACGATTCCAGCTTCATGATGCATGTTTAAGTCCATATATAGACTTTTAGAGCTTACAAACCAAGTTTGAAGTCTCACTGGATACGAAACCCTCTGGTTGTTCCGTATAGATATCCTCATCAAGGAATCCATTTAGGAAAGCGGTTTTCACATCCATCTGCCATATCTCATAGTCGTGATATGCAGCAATGGCTAAAAGAATCCTAATGGATTTTAGCATAGCTACTGGTGAAAAAGTTTCCTCATAGTCAATCCCAGGACGTTGAGTGTAACATTTCGCTACCAGTCGGGCCTTAAAGGTTTCTACCTTTCTATCGGGCCATCACTTCCTTTTGTAAACCCATTTACAACAAATAGGTTTAACTCCTTCAGGAAGTTCAACTAAGTCCCAGACTTGATTGGTATGCATTGAATCCATTTCAGATTTCATGACTTCTTGCCATTTTCCCGAATTGATATCCAATATCGCTTCTTTATACGTAGTCGGATCTGTTTCCTCCAAGAGAAGAATATCAAGGCTCACATCAGATGTTAAAAATTGTCTCTCAGTAGGCCTTGATATTCTATTCGACTTACGTAGAACTTGTGTTGTAGATCATTCACCTAATTGGATATCTGGTTCCATCTCAGGTTCTTTAATGTTGGGATCAAACTCATCAAGTTTAATCTCTCTACAATTCCCACTTTCTCTCAAAAATTAATTTTCAAGAAAAGTTGCAAAGCAAACAACAAATACATTTCGTTGTTTAGAATCATAGAATTGATTCTCCATCTCAGGTTCTTTAATGTTGGGATCAAACTCATCAAGTTTAATCTCTCTACAATTCCCACTTTCTCTCAAAAATTACTTTTCAAGAAAAGTTGCAAAGCAAACAACAAATACATTTCGTTGTTTAGAATCATAGAATTGATATCCCATGGAATTATTAAGATATCCAATGAACTTACATTTATACCTTCTGGGTGCTAGTTTATCCCGCTGCACAATTCTAACTTATGCAGGACAACCCAAAATCTTTAAATGCTTAAGACTTGGATTTCTACCGAACCATATCTGATAGGGGGTCGTAGAAACAGCTTTCGATGGAACCCTATTAAGTATGTAGGTAGCAGTTTGTAAACGTAACCCCAAAGGTAATAAGGAAGATCTGTATAGCTCATCATTGTTCGCACCATATCTAATAAAGTACGATTTCTACGCTCAGACACTCCATTGTGTTGAGGTTTTCCTGGTGGGCTATATTGGGCGAGAATTCCATTCTCCCTTAAATAATTTCTGAATTCTTCACTCATGTATTCACCACCTCGATCTGATCTAAGGCATTTGATGAATTTACTGGTTTGTTTTTCTACCTCATTTCAGAATAATTTGAACTTGTCAAATGTTTCCGACTTATGTTTCATCAGATAGACATATCCATATCTAGACTTGTCATCTTTGAAAGTCAAAAAGTATGTCGAACCATCATGAGCGGCATGATTTAATGGACCACACACATCACTGTGTATTAGTTCCAGTAAATCTCCAGCACGGTGTCTAACACCTTGAAATGGGGCCTTTGTCATCTTTCCTTAGATACATGGCTCATAAATCGGATAAGTATCTAAGGTAAGATTTTCAATCAAACCATCATTTACCAATTTGATAGACGTCTAACACCTATGTGGCCCAATCTCATATGCCATAATTCAGTATTATTTAGGTCAGACTTCCTACTTATATTTTTCTCTATATTAAAGACATATCTACATGTTTCCAAAACATAATGACTGTTTGATAAAGAACATTCACATTTCAATAAATTATCTTTATCATACAAACATAAGGTTTCATCCTTAATGTTTATTTTATATCCATTTTTATCTCATATTGGCAGCGATATTATTTATCTGATAAGTGAGGGAAAATAATAACAGTCATGCAAATCTAATTTACATGCATTTGGGAGATCTAGACCAACAGTTTATATGGCCTTGACATCTAATGTCTCTCATTTATTTAGCCTTCTTTTAACCCTCATTTCCTACAGAGAATTGAAAATATGAGTAGGATTGTCAGTGTCTAACACCCATCCACTATTTGCATCTAAGGCTAATGAGATGTCAATAATTGGAAAAATACAAAGCGTACCTGAGGGTCCCACTTTTCCTTTAAGCTCTGGACAATCATTCTTCCAATGTCCAGACTTCTTGCATTGTAGACATTGGTCATGAGCTACTATCGATTTTCCGCCTTTGCGCTTCTTGGAGTTTTTCTTTGATATCTTCTTCTTCCTCATCATGATTTTCTTTGACTTCCCAGAAGTCTTTGAAGAGCCAGTTCCACAATGGAGATACAGTGTGGGGTTGCCTTTCTTCAAATCTTGCTTCGATGTGCGTAGCATGTTATGAAGTTCTTTGTATGTGGCTTGCATCGAATGCATATTGAAATTTAATAGAAAGCCAGCATAAGAACTAGGCAAAGAAGATAGAATCAAATTACGGCCCAACCGTTCATCAAACACAATGCCATGTCATTCCAGATATCGAATTTCGTTTATCATGTTCAAAATATTAGTGCTGATAGCTCCTCCCTCCTTGAGTTCAGCACGAAAAAATTCCTTAGACCTTCGATAAAGTTCCATCTCTTGATTTGCCTCGAACAACTCCTTAAGTGTTCGCATGACATTCCAAGCATCTGGTACTTCTATGTACTGTCTCAGCGAATTTGGAACCATCGATCCTAAGATGTAGGATTTCACCTTCAGGTTATCATCCTTCCATCTATCAAAAGTTTCTCGCTCTTATGGGGTGGAGTCAGGATCGATATCAATAGGCAATGGATTGATCGTGACATAAGTCAACTTTTCATACTCCGAGACAAGACGCATGTTCATTTTCCATTCAAAATAGTTCTCGACTCCTTTTAACTTATAGGAATCCAAAAGTTTCATCAATAGATTAGTGGCAGCCATCTACAAGACAATATTTTTAAGTAGTAGCAGAACATTTTTCATTTCAAAAGTGATAACACTAATTGATTATGGAATTTTAAATCTATTAGTGCCCTCTCACTACTTTACGTAATTCCGTAATCTCTCTTAACGGAAAAATAGAATTTTGACTATCAAAATTTCATAGCGGGAAGTGGATCCCATGACATTTACTCCAGCCTCACACTAATGACGATATTGGCCTTTGTAAACTCATTAGGTAGACCTCCAAGGTTAATCACTTCATGTGGCTCCTAGTTTGGTCCTGAACAGTTTCTTATCCTCACACTAATGATGATATTGGATTAAGACGTGTTCTCGGTGTATACTTGTCAATATGCACTAATGAGCTTCGTATGTACACCCTTACACTAATGACGATATTAGGTGACTACGTTAACTCATCACGCTACATCTAATAATTTACTGGAGCGACCTAAGTTCCGAGCACTTATACCCTCACACTAATGACGATATTGGAAATAAGTAGTAAGAACCCATTCATCTCTGTATTGACAAGATGGACCATCCAATAATGCTCCAACATTATTAATATTATTACTTAAAAGTAATCACCTAATCACGGGAGATTTATGACAATCAAGTCATTAACTTAATTAGGTCAAAATTTTAATTTAAAACATGCAATACATATCCAATATGTCTTATGCATAATTAAATTAAAATTTCTATGACATAGATTCAAAATTTGTGTTGTGTGGTTAAGTCTTTGCTATTGATACCATTAAGTTGGGGCAGTTGTGGAACCCCTAGGGTCGGATCGGTGCCCCGGGCAGCAGAATGTTGAGTTTCAATCAAGTCCCAAGATCAACAAACATGCATAAAAACGAGTTGAATACACAAAGGAGTAAGGCGGAATTCATACTCACATTGATGGGTTTGATGCTAGGAAGAACAAGACCAAAAACGCACTGCATGTTGCTGCTGGCAGTGAGCTGCGAATGGTAGGGGCTGCACGGTGGTGGGGTGTCTTCCTCCTTGTTCATTCGGCCATGGATGACTCCATTGAAGCTCCAAGCTTCAAGCTTTCCAAGCTCACAAATTCGTTTCCCTATCACCTATGTATAACCCAAGGTGTGCTAGCACTTCTGTTTTGCAACAAAAACATCTCCCACTTGCTTCTCTTTTGCGTCGGCAGTGACCAAAATGGAGAAGAACAATTTTGGATTAAAGCCGTGTGTAAGGGATAAGAGAAAAATGAAGAGTTTTGGCTCCAAAGCCTAAAACGTGAATCACACAATTGAGAGAGAGAAAGTGTAAAAGCTTTTATATTTTCCAAAAATAATTAAAGCCATTTACCACTGTTTATTCTTTTAAACAATTCATTTTTACTTTTCAAAAAAGCAAAGTCAAAAGGTCAAAAGCAAAAAGCAAAAATGCTTTTTCAATCATCTATCACTTTTTCACATCAAGTCACTTTAATAAAGTGACAACATGTCATGTCACATCACATCACTCAAAGTGACAAGTGATTTGACAATTGATGCGACTAGCGATTTGACGCTTGATGTGACTTGCGTGCCGCGCTCGAATTCGAAATGCGAATGCGCTTGCAATCACTCTCGGGCTCGGGTTCGCTAATTCTAAATTAACGAATTTTCTGTCGCGTCGTAATTAAATGATTACACCTAGCGAAATCACTATTCACGTCGCTAACGAATTAATTCTAAATTAATTCGTTCGCCCGAATTAAAATCTAATTTTAATTCCGCGTCGAAATCCAATTTCTAATAATATATCAAATATATTATTTTATCGATTAATTCCAAATTAATCGTTCTCTCTCTTTAATTAATATTTTATCCCAAATAAAATATCTCCGCAATTAATCCCAGATTAATTTTCTCTCTCTTCTAATTAATCCTAGATTAATTAAGTGCGAGTTATACATCATCGGTGAATCTTCAGGAAGCGACCCATGAGATCTCTGGATATGTTGGCAGTAAATACGGTCATCGGATAATCCGAACACGTAAGTACCTCGTACTACGTTTATACCGATTTACAAGACAAGGTTGGCTTCTAGCAAAGCGCCATGCCTACCCAATTCTCCAGAAATATTCTTACAGGAATATATAGATCTGTATCAAGCGTAGTATACCGTAGTATTGTGTATATCGGCCCAGTATCGGATAGTCACGTGATAGGGCTGGGGCTGGATAAGTGTCTGCCCCGTCCGAAGCACATGTCGGATGTCTGGTAACTAGTCTCTATAATCAGATATTCATGACCTGGTCATAATATCATGATTGGATGCGCATCACTCAAGAGCACTAGTACCGTATCCTGCGTGACATCATCTCCACTATGACTGAAGTGATACTTCCTCTGGGACTCAGTTAGATGTAGATTGAGTTTCCTTAACTCTCTCAAGCCTCTGCCGAGCCACATTAGAAGCATATGGGACTTGGATTGAGACTCATGTTTATTTCTGCCTAGCTTCCCATGGTTAAGCTGTTTGGTTGATGCAGCTTCTCTGGTTTCGGTTGTGGTGCTTATCCTCAAGTTCCAGTGAATTGCTTTCTGTTTTGAGGAGATTATGGGACTCCTAGATGCTGGATTTAGTGCTCAATTGGTTGCTGGATTATGGAGTTATGGGACTGGTTTTGTCCGAGTTTCATTCCTGGGGCTTGGTACGCAGCTCTCTAGTTGTCTGAGTTTCATTCCAGGCTTGGGGGGCTTGGTTTTGTTGGCTTAAATTCTCGAATTCTCCTGGGATTATGGCCTTGCTGTGTGCTCCTTATTCTCAGTTTGCATATTCGATATGGGATGGCTTTTGTTCATCAGCTTTGTTGCGTTTCCTGGTTCATAATCGATGTGGGATGGCTTCCAGTTTGCTTCCCTTAATCTTTTACCGGTCGCGTTTGGCGTGTATTGGGCTGCTTGTTTGGCGGTTTGAGCTGGTCCTTTTTTTTTTCCGGTCTTGGGCTGTGTTTTTCGGCTTTGGGCTCTTCTTTTGCTGCTTGCGTGTTATTCATTCAGTCCGTTATGGACTTGCATGGACTGTATTCTGCCCTATTTGATGGGTTTTGGGCCTGTTTGCCCTTGTTCTGTTTAGTTTCTTTTTTGGGCCATATTCGGCTTTGTTTGGATTGCTATTCATTCTTTGTGCTTCTGCACCTTCCTGGGGGATGCCCCTTGTACTTTGTTCTTATCCTTTTTTTGGAATATACATGTAATTTTTCCAAAAAAAAAAGAAGTGATACTTCCGTCTTGACATCACACCCAATACACTACGACTCTCTGATAAACCCAGAAGTGGTGTACGCAGAACCGGTTAAAGCCCTGTACCACCAAGACCAAAGTCTACCGATTATCGTAAGTATTAGCGGTGCAAGTCTCAGGTTAAGACCAAATACACCTACCTTGATGTCGGACTCCCATAGACACATAGTCATAATACCAATGGGATTCCGAGGGGTCTATCGAGAGCGAAGCTGTTTCCCGTACCATCGGTGAAACACAACCTCCTATCGCACTTGCATAAGTATCCAATACTTAAATATATGAGAACTATGCCGTCGTGCCCTCACAACGCGCACAAGTGCAATACTAGCCTATTCCGCATTATCGATGTCCTGTCTCGATAATACTCCGGCTAGGGATATATAATGATTAATCCTTCGTGGACTGATACTGTCTCATATCATCTCAATCCAGGAACTAATCATATGGACCTCTCTCATTTATACATCTATGGTGATCTAATCACAAATGATGAGAGTGCAATTTCCTTGTCACATAGTTAATTTGTACACAACACCGTGATCTGTACAAATAGTGACGCTATGGGTCATATTATCCAACACAGAAATGGGTCTAATCCATAGATATCAAGCATGGGTGTAATTTTAAATCATTTAATGAAATAATATATTCCATTACGAGTGTATAGGAAAAACTCGGGACTGAATCGGAGTCCGGAAGCTCCAGAACGAGCGAAAACAAAATCGGCACGCGCGAATGTCACGGTGCGCGTGAAGCACACGTGCTACAGTACGCACGAGCACTGTAGCGCCCAGGTCAACTTTTATTTATTTTTTTTATTATTTTTTTTTGTTTTTCATTTGTTTTCAAAATGCTCAGCTCTCTGGATTCCAAAGAGCTTGCTTCCGGTCTTCCATAAATACTTCAAAAACACCAAAAATTAATTTTGAATTTCAAAACCAACATTAACACATGTTATAGAATAAAAATCAAGTTTTTAAAAATATCAAATATTTTTACAAAAATATCAAATATTTTTACAAAAACATAAATTTATTCTAAATATGCACTTGGGTAAATTTTGAATCCATTACACAAACCAAATTAGAATCCCAATTAGAAATGTCTCGTGAACAATTCTAGGTCACCCAAAGGTGGTCAAGTGATTCTAGAATGGTAGCCATATCTCTAAGCTTTAATCTAGAGTTCCAAACTCTAATTAATTGTTCCATGTCCAACATGAACATCTTTGACCTAATTATAAGCATGTTGTGTTTATACTTCTAAAGTATCCTAACACAATTTATGGCATTATTTCAACATTAACCTATGTGATCATATATCCAATACATAAATAAACATAGCTTAGGAGAATATCAAACTTTACCTAGTATGCTTGATGCAAGATCCAATCTACTTCTCCTTTGTTGAAATCGTCGGAGAACCTCCAAGGTGTGCAAGCTAGACTTTCAGATTCAATCTCGATTTCCAACGCAAGCTTCACTTCACTTCAAGATCTAATCTTGATATCTCCTTAATGAAATGTTTTAGAGACCTCACAAGCTTCTCTAAACACTTCTCTAACTTAGGCTAATTTTTCTAAGAATTTGCTTGTATTTTAACTTGTAATTAAAACCTTCATAAAACTTGCTATTTATAGCAAAACTTAGGCAATTTTTAATTAATAAAAGTTGTAATCAACTTTTAAGTGGGCTTATTCCAATTTGTCCAAATATGTATAATTAAGTGTGACTAATCTTCATTGTCTCCCACTTTAATTTAATCCAAAATGGATTAGTTAATTGTTTGCCACCTTGATTTAATCCAATTAAATCAAGCCAAAACCACATATTATTGCATACTTACAATTACCATAATATCCTCAAATGGTAGAGATAATTATGATTTTACAATTAAGCCCTTGTGTAATTTTTGAATTAATCCAATTAGGTCAAAGTAAATAATCAATGTTATCCAATAACACTTGATTATCTTAGTTGATAATTATAATATCGAATATTATCATTTATCAAAATTAATCGGCTACCCAAGTGCTCAACGAGTACACTTCATATTGGGACTCTCTAAGTTCAGACACGTTCCTCATATAAGCCTAGCTAATATGTACGCAATTCGGCCACCTCTGAATTCGTGAAGAATACGAAAGACCTTTCTGAACTATACAAGTCGAGGTCATCACATATGTTTAACAATCCCTCGATCGTAGGCTATCCGAGTTGTGCTTAGGATACATAGAGTATACCGTCAAGTTTCTGAGGCACACATCTCATGTCGACATGTCCCTGATTCTTCATAACTGATGTGATCCACCCTAGGTGATCGAGTTTGGCCAAAGATTTAAGAATCGTGACTTTACTAACATAGATACTTAAACCCATTATAGTACACATACGGGCCGATGGATCCTATCTTGATTCACATTTGATTACTGAGTGCATCGTATTAGTCTCAAATACACGCCACAAGATCCTAAACATGATTCTATGTGTGAAAAATTCAAGTTAAGTGGAAGAATCACTTACATTGATTTATGGAGAAATTTCAAAAATTTGCTTTTGGATGAAGCTCCAAGCTTGTTGTTTGAGTTTTTTTTCCTTAGGTGAGTTTCCCTATCACCTCAAATGACTCCTCCAAGTGCTAGCTATGTGAAAATTTTGAAGCAAAAATTTCACTCCATAGTGTTAGTTGTTTTCAAAAATTTATAGTTGTGTGATTAAAGGAATGCAATAATTAAAGCCAACTACTTCCATCAAACTAAGACATTTGATGTAAGTCAAGTGATCCCACCACTTTTTAAATTCAAAATTTAAGTTGGCTTCTCCAACACACAACTTGACTTCGGGTTCGTTTAATTCCGATTAAACGAATTTGCCGTCGCAAAATAATTAAGTCCAATTTAATAAAATAAATATGCCTCGCAAAATTATTACGATAGTCACTTTCGAATTAATTCTAAATTAATTCGTTCGCCTGAATTAAAATCCAATTTTAATTTCGTATTGAAATCTGATTTCAATTAATATATCCGATATATTATTTTAGTCCCAAATAAATAAATTAAATAGTAAAATCCAATTTAACTAATAATTTATTTTATCGATTAATTCTAAATTAATCGTGTTCTCTCTTCCATATGAATTTAATCCCAGATTAATTCTTGCCGTAATTAATCCCAGATTAATTTTCTCTCTCATAATTAATCTCAGATTAATTTTATATGAGTCAAATGTCATTGGTGAATCTTTGGGAAGCGACCCAAGAGATTCCTGGATATGTTGTCAGTAAATACGGTTATCGGACTATCCAAACACATGCGTACCTCGTACCATATTCTCACCGATTTACAAGACATGGTTGGCTTCTAGTAAATCACCGTGTCTACCCAGTTCTCCAGAAATATTCACCGATGAATATCATATGTATCAAGCATAGTAATACTATGTATTATGTAATGCGTAATACGATCCAGTATCGGATGGCACATGTTAGGCCTAGGGCTGGCTCTATGTCTGTCCCGTACGAAGCATATATCGGATCCCGAGTAACTAGTCTCTGTAATTGGAAAGTCATGACCTAGTCATACTATCTCGATAGCTGCAGCTTTTAAGAGTACTAGTTTCGTATCATGTGTGACCATCATCTCCATATGACTGAAGTGATACTCCCATCTTGACATCACATCCAATACACTACGATCCTCAGTAAAAACCCAATACAGGCGTACACAAAACCTGTTAAAGCTCCATACGAACAATACCAAAGTAAATTGATTGTCGCAAGGAATAGCGACGTAAGTCTCATGTTAAAGATCACATACACCTACCCTGATTCGGATTCCCATAGACACATAGTCATACTACCAATGGGATTCCGAGTGGGTCTATCCAGAGCGAATTGTTCCCGGTCTAACGGCTAACAGAACCTCTTATTACACTTGCATAAGTATCCAATACCTAAATATATAAGAACTATGTCGTTAAGCTTCCATAACGTGCCCAAATGTAATACTAGTCTATTCTGCATTATCAATGTCCAGTCTATATAATACTTCGACTATGGATATTTAATGATTAAACCGTTCGTGGATTAATATTGTCTCATATCTTATTAATCTGATTTAACCATATGGACTTTTATCATTAATATATATCCAAATAATCTAATTACAATAATGATAAAATAGCAATTTCCTTTTGTCACTGACCGGTGTTGTCACACGCGTATATCGCAAGCGCACGTATCGTTCAAGTAGTATAAAAAGTATCGATCCCACGAGGACTTAATATATAAACTATTAATTTTATGGCTTCAAATGATTACTAGTATCTATTGGATTGATTGTTTGATTGGAATGGTGACTTAAGTTTAAAACAAGTAAATAAAATGGCGCAAAAATAAAATAATGAAAATTAAATAATATGAAACTATCCATGATTGTGATTTCTTCCAATATTTTTTTAAAAGATGAAATGGTTATTTTATGTTTACCCGATCAATCTTATTAGTGGCCAGTTAATAAAAAACATTAAGCTTAAGACTTAATAAGTAAACCTTTATATTACCCAAACTATAAAATAACCCATTATAAACCGGTGATATTGGATTTCATCATAACCCCTGATAACGGGCTTAGCTACGACACATGTTTACAACTAGTAAAAACTTAAAAATAAAAGACATAAAATAAAATGCTGAAAAGTAAATGCTAGAAATTAAAAAGGAAAAAGTACAATAAAAGAAAATGCTATGGGTTAAAGGATTCATTTTTATTACTACTATTTTAGATATCTCCCTTAATATAATATATTAACTTGTGTGATATTACCAACCAACCATACAAGCGGTAACCTGATTAAGTCAAATTAATAATTAATTACCAACCGACCAACCAGGCGGTATCCTTGCTTAGTCAGGTTAAAAATAATTTAATATCAATTACCAACCGGCCAATATAGCGGTATCCTCATTAAGTCAAGTTTTAAGTAATTATTATATTATAATTAAGGGAGATTAATCTAAGTAGCAATAATAAAAGCTTTACCTTTCACCCTAGCAGGGGGAAGTTACCTCATCATTGCTGAATAGTAAAAACTGAAAAAGTAAAGAAAGTAAATTACTATTACAAAGAGTAAATAAAATTAAATACAAAACTGAAATTAAAACAAACTAGATACAAACTCCTTATTAATATCAGAGAATTCAGAGGGGAAGGTACATCTGAAAATAAAATTTCGAGCTGAATTTATAGGCGTCAGTAAGCCTCCTGCGTCGCGACGCGTGGCATTGCTCTTGTGTCGCAACGTATTGATGTGGCACATGCTGATTGGCTGATTTGATTCCCTTATCTGTTGATGTGGCATTTTGGATAATTAACTCAATAATTGTGCTGACATGGCGATGTTGATTGTCGGCACCGTGTGATTGTGACACGTGTCACGAGATAATTGGCTGATGATGATGTGGTTGACACGTGTCACGGTGACTCGGCATGTGACTGATGTCGATGGCTAACACGTGGATGACACGTGACGATGGCGATTGTCGGCAGCATGTGATGATGACACGTGGCACGACGTATGTTAGCATGATCAGTTGTGATGTTGACACGTGGCGGGCGTACGTTAGCAGATTCGGCGCACGTTAGCATCCGGTGTATTTTAGAAAAATCCCTCTGATTGGTCCACGTGTCCCGGCGCATGTTAGCAGAGGTGCGGCGCACGTTAGCGGTCGCGATGCAGGCTGTGGGTCGCGATGCGCCAAATGACCATTTTGTATTTTTTTGTCATTTTTCACTGTTTTGGCCCCGAATCACCTCTAGAGAGTCCTGAAACTTTATTTATCTACAAAATAACATAAAACACATCAAAATATTTACAAAGCTCAAGAAACTATACAAAATATTAGGTCAAATGAGTGGGAAATAGTGATACATTTACCACTCATCACACCCCCAAACCTAACATTTTGCTAGTCCTCGAGCAAAACAACAAAATTAAATAACATAAAAATCTTTAAAATAAAATTAAACTAAGCCACTTTCATAGGGATCACAGATTCATTTAGCGTATGCAACAAGCCTTTAAACCCCCAGGTGTCCCTAGTGGACGAGTTGTAGTCTCGTGAGGGCTTACAGTAACGATACCCACAAACGTTTTAGAAAAGTAAAAAGATAGTAAAACTAATGCACACAAAAGACAAGAGAAAGGAGAAAAGAGAATAAAGATGCTAGTGACTAACCAGCTGAAACTTTTTATCCAAGTTAATAGTTGTTTTCTTTCTTTTTAAATTACCGAATAAGTAAATTCTTTGATTATTTTTACCATTCTTCATATACACAGCCAACAAAATAGTAATCAACTCATTTTTGCCCACAATAGTCATAAGTGTAGTTGAGAATAGAGTAATATTTTTTTTCCTAAAGTTGTATCAGAATACACACCTTTTTTAGAAATGGAATACTTTTCTGATTTTTTTTAATTTATATACAATATCTTTCATCCATGTAGCGAGCTTTAGGCGAGTGACTCCCAAACCAGTTGGCTTTAGGGCACTAGGTGTTAAGACACCCCTATGGACTTAATTACTCGGACTTCAGTTATATATTTTTTTCTAACATCTTCGATCCATGTAGCGAGCTTTGGGTCAGTGACTCCCAAACCAGTTGGTTTTAGGGCACTAGGTGTTAAAACACCCTTACGGACTTAATAACTCAAATCTCAAACGTTGTTGTTTTTTTATCCCATCGCTTTTTTAGATGCTTCCTCCAATTAAACTAGAGCACTGAATATTATAAACTCGTCAATTACAACTCATGTCCGTATGTTACCATGTATGTTGATAATACCTTTCAACTGAGCATATGAAGATCTATTAAAGTCAGTTTTATGGAGAATTCACAAATTAAATAATTCAAAATGAAATAAACAAAAATTTACTTATTCCGAAATAGGTTGAGATACGTCTCATGAGTGGAAACTCCTTACACATCTATCTCACAACAATTTCACCGGATTAGTCAAATTAAAAACATAAAAACTCAACATATTTTTTTTTATTTTTGTAAAATTGTTCAATTTTTTTGAATTTTTCGAAAATTTTGACTAAAATAATAAAATAAAAATAACTATAAAAAACAAGATACTAATCAACTATTCTCTTCCCCCAAACCTAAAAGAGACATTGTCCCCAATGTCTTAAAAATAAGAAGATAGTACCTAATTAGCTGAAATTCTACATCTAAATGGGAAATTTAAAGGTTAAGATCCAGATTTATTCGATGCTTCTTACCACGATCATCATCGGACCATTTTATCTTAGAAAGGATATGATCAATTTGTGGTTCATAGGCTAAGATTTGGTCAATGAAATCTGGGGCAGTTCTTGCAGTGAAGAAGAGTCATTTTAAAGGTTTTGACACGAACCCATTTCTCTGGGCATCATCGAGAAATACACAAAAAAAATCATAAAATCCATATGTGTTGAACAATCCAATTGGTTTCTGGTGTATGTTCAAGTTCGCCCAAGATAGCACTGTAAAAATCTCATCCAACGTACCCAAACCACCTGGCAAAGCAATAAAAGCATCAGTATGGTTAATCATTTCCACCAGTCGTTCAGACATACCTGGCACGATCAGTTCTTCTCTGTTTGATGATCATATAAGATCTGCCTCTGCCAAGGGTTTTGGGATGATTCCCAGAACTTGACTACCTCATTCCTGTACAGCCTTTGAAACTATCATCCTTCGTCCAAGATTGCCACCGCCATATACTAGGTGCATATTCCTTTCGGCTAAGACTCATGCCAATTCATGTGCTGCTACTACATTTTGTGGTTTAGTACCAACAGTAGTACCGCAAAACACACAGATGTTTTCAACTCTTCTTTTTGAAGTAGCTTACATTTTTATGTATTTCTTTCTCAGCATTGGATGCCTTCTAGAGTGCAATGATGAGTTGAATTTATAATACCTGAAAAAAAAAGGGTGAGTAATAATAGCACTAATACCTGCCAAATGACAATTATTAGATAAACAAAACAATATATCCTGAAAGTCAAAAGGTCTGGATCCTGTCCGAGAAAATAAAAGAAAACAACAAAACAAATCACAATTATTAGGAAAAGACAAAGAGATATAATATTTACAGAAAGTAACGGCTTGAATGACGTCTATGCGTCAGGAACAAGCATCACATCCAATTTTCTTAAAAATTGGCAAACAGGGTCTTTTTGAGTCAGATTCCTGAGACTTAACTGTTGTTTTTCTCTTTGGAATTGTGTATATAACACGCGAATTTCATGATACACATATCCACTGAGATGCGTCTCAAGAGTTTTAGATATGTCATCTAAAGACTCCTTACTCAAGCCATCTCTAATGAAATTTATCTTATCTTCACGGTTATCAGACACCATTCCTAAAGAATGACAACGAGTATCACAAAACATACGAGCAAATTTATAGCATACACCCATTCTTTTAGCTCTTCTCTTTTTAGCATAGGTGCTTCTTCCTAAACCAGACAGATGTGAAATAAAAGAGTCCGAAGACTCACCTACCAATCGGACCCGTGCTTTTAATAATCTAACGAATATCAATAGGAATACATTTTATCATTAGTAGTCTCATTCATTCCAAGCGAACTTTGTAGACTTTCATCAGAGATTTTTTAGGGAAAGAAAGAAATTGCTTGTGAAGATTTGCGAGAACGTCTTCCATTGTGAAATGACTTTACCTGCAAAAATTAAACACATAAAAATAAAACACACCAAATCACAATATAGACACAAATTGCTTGGGTTGCCTCCCTGCTAGCGCTAAGTTTAAAGTCGTCAGCTGGATATGACTTCTCGAACGTTAGGCTGGATCTGAAAGTGTGACACTTTGTTTTTGTCGCTCAAATGATTCTCCCCAGTAGTGCTTGACACACTTGCTTTTAACCTTGAATGTTTTGTTGAAGTCGGGATCATGTATCTCAACGGCTCTATCTGGTAAAACCTTGGTGATTAGGAATGGACCTGACCACCGTGATTTTGGCTTCCATGGGAAGAGTTTCAACCTTGATTTGTTTAACAGTACCCTATGCCCTGGTTCTAGTGGTATGTGCACTAACTTCTCATCATGTCTCTTATTGCCCTTTTCTTTGTACAGTTTAGCATTCTCTAAAGGCTGTATGTGAAATTCCTCCAATTCTTTGAGCTGGTGGAACTGTTTCTCTTCTGTTGCTTGTAGTGCAAGAATGGGCTTCTTCAGTATGCAGAACGCTTTATCCTCAGGCTCCATAGTTAGTTTGTCAGTAGAACTTTGCATTATATTAGAGTTCTGGATGATACTATGTATCACATCAAGTCTGAAATATTCCTCATTCTTTTCGTCATCCATGAATTCCATGGCTTTGAAAACATTGAATTTTACTTCTTGGTCCTGTACCCTCATGGTTAGTTCTCCTTTTTGTACATCAATAATGGTTCAACCCGTAGCCAAGAATGGTCTCCCGAGTATGATCGGCATGTCTTCGTCTTCCTCCATATCAAAGATAATAAAATCTGTTGGGAAAATGAATTTGTCAACTTTGACCAGTACATCTTCAATTACACCTCTCGGAAATACGAGTGTTCTATCAGCAAGTTGCAGAGAGACTGATGTGGGCATTGTTTCTCCAATCTGTAATTTCCTGAAAATAGAAAAAGGCATCAAGTTAACACTCGCAGCTAGATCACACAAAGCCCTACCGAAGTTATGTTCTCCTATGATGCAAGGAATGATGAAACTGTCATGATCTTTCAACTTTGGGGGAAGCTTCCTCTGAATGATGGCGTTGTATTCTTCCGTCAATGCTACTGTCTCGTAATCTCCCAATCTCTATTTTCATGAAAGAATGTCTTTCAAGAATTTGACATAGCTGGGCATTTGTCCCAAAGCTTCTGCAAATGGAATGTTGATATGCAGCTTTTTGAACACCTCCAAGAATCGAGCAAACATCTTGTCCAGTTTGTTTTTCTGGAGACGCTGTGGAAAAGGTGGAGGTAGAGTGATTCTTTCTGGTTCTTTTTCCTTTGCTTCTTTTTCCTCCATCTGTGGAACTGCTTCTTTTGGAACTTCCTCAATGGATGCCTTGATTCCAACAACTTTGTTGATTTCAGTATCGATTTTTAAAATGATGGCATTACACTACTCATTCAATATGTTCCTTAGATTTAGTTCTGTGTTGCTAGGAAGATTACCTGGCGGTCTGTAACTCTGAGCATTGGCCAGTTGTCCAATTTGATTCTCTAGTGCTTTAATAGAAGTAGATTGGTTCTGAAACATAGCATCATATGTTGCTTGTTGCTTTTTGAACATCTCTGCAATCCATTCTTTCATTTATGGTTCTTTTTCAAACGCATGGCCTTTGTTTTGTTGTTGGAATCCAGGTGGTGGCTTGTTTATTTGCCCTAAATTGTTGCTCCTTGCGAAATTGGGATGATTCCTCCACCCTGGGTTGTAGGTGTTGGAATATGGATTGTTTCACTGTCTGTTGAAATTGTTGACGTAATTCACTGTTTCTTTATGTTGGTTTGGTTCTGGTGCTCCTACATATGGTGAACTTGTGGATCCAATATTGCTTTGCATGCGAAGAGTTTCCAAGAATTTGCATATCTGGTCCAGCTTGGCATTTACTGCAGTGTTGGCTCCAACTTCATAAATTCCAGCAATTCGTTGGATCAAGCTCCTTTCTGTTGGCCACAATGAATTATTGTTAGCCATTTCTTCAATTAGGTCCCAAGCTTGATCTTCTCCTTCTGCCATTAAAGCTCCTCCAGCAGCAGCATCAATTGTGGTTCTCATCAGTCCAGAAAGTCCATTATAGAAAGTTTGGACTTGAAGCCATTTTGGAATCTCATGGTGAGGACATTTCCGAAGAAAATCCTTGTACATTTCCCAAGCTTCGTAGATAGTTTCCGAGTCTTGTTGTACAAAGGATGTGATGTTATTCCTCAGTTTTGCTGTTCTGGCTGGTGGAAAATACTTTATAAGGAATTTGGTGGATAGAGTGTTCCAAGTTGTGATGGAACCTGCTGGTAGTGAATATAGCCAAGCTTTAGCTCTGTCTTTCAAGGAATATGGGAAAACTTACAGTCTCATTGCTTCTTCAGCTCCTCGGTTGTAATTGAAAGTGCCGCAAACTTCCAGGAAGTTGCTGATGTGGGCAATAGGATCTTCAATTGTATTTCCTCAAACTGCACTGACTGCTGAATCATCTGAATGCATGTTTTGATGTCACATGCATTTGCTACTAAGGGAGGAAGTACAATACAAGAAATGAAGTCGTCAACCACCGGAATGGTTCTATCTCGAATGGGAATTGGTGGTGCAACTTCTAAAGGTTCAGGTTCCATGTTGACTAAAGCTTTTTGGCCTTCTCTCATTTCCCTTCTCAATTGTCTTATGGTTCTTTCAATTTCTGGGTCAAGCGATCGGAGTTCAAAGCTTCTAGTTCGTCTCATGTAGTGTCTGAGAACCTGAAACACATGAAAACAAAAACAATAAGTAAAAATAAATTAGACACAAGTACCGTATCTAACCCCAAAACTAATAGTGAAAGATAACTAAGCCCCCAGCAATGGCGCCAAAAACTTGACCGGTGTTGTCACACGCGTATAACACAAGCGCACGTATCATTCAAGTAGTATAAAAAATATCGATCCCACGAGGACTTAATACCTAAGCTATTAATTTTATGAGGTCAAATGATTACTAGTATCGATTGGATTGATTGTTGGATTGGAATGGTGACTTAAATTTAAAACAAGTAAATAAAATGGAGGCGAAAATAAATTAAAGAAAATTCAATAATAAGAAACTATCCAGGGTTGTGATTTCTTCCAATATCTTTTTAAAAGATGAAGTGGTTACTTCATGTTTGTGTAGTATATTGGTTTACTAACCTGGAACACGAAATTCTGCAAAAGCCTATGTCAATGGTCGGATGCAAATACCCAATGTAACCCAATTAAATCATATGTCTATGTTAATCAAATTACCTGGATTCATTAAGACTAAGTTCCAATTGTGGTTACCCCCGCCCGACAGGTATATATCTATCCTATAAGGAAATCTATTAAAGGGTTATCTATCCTCAAGGAAGATCGTGGGCTATTAAGTCTAGGGTCTTAAACCTAAAATTCCTTCGTCAAGTTTAATTTAAGTTTACCCGATCAATCTTATTAGTGGCCAGTTAATAAAAATCATTATGCTTAAGACTTAATAAGTAAACTTTTATATTACCCAAACTATAAAATAACCCCTTATAAACCGGTGATATTGGATTTCATCACAACCCCAAATAACGGGCTTAACTACGACACATATTTACAACCAGTAAAAACTTAAAAATAAAAGACATAAAATAAAATGCTGAAAAGTAAATGCTAGAAATTAAAAAGGAAAAAGTACAATAAAAGAAAATGCTAAGGTTAAATGATCCACTTTTATAACTACTATTTTAAATATCTCCCTTAATATAATATATTAACGCGTGTACCAATCAGCCATACAGACGGTAACCTGATTAAGTCAAATTAATATTTAATTACCAACCGACCAACCAGGTGGTATCCTTGCTTAGTTAGGTTAAAACCAATTTAATATCAATTACCAACCGGCCAATATAGCGGTATCCTCATTAAGTCAAGTTTTAAGTAGTTATTATATTATAATTAAGGGAGATTAATCTAAATAGTTATAATAAAAGCTTTACCTTTCACCCTAGCAGAGGGAAGTTACCTCTTCATTGCTGAATAGTAAAAACTGAAAAAGTAAAGAAAGTAAATTGCTATTACAAAAAGTAAATAAAATTAATTACAAAACTGAAATTAAAACAAACTAGATACATACTCCTATTAATATCAGAGAATTCAGAGAGGAAGGTACATCTGAAACTGAAATATCGAGCTGAATTTATAGGCGTCAGTAAGCCTCTCGTGTCGCGACGCGTGGCATTGCTCTTGAGTCGCGACGCGATGACATGGCATACGCTGATTGGCTGATTTGATTCCCTTATTTGTTGACATGGCATTTTGGATGATTAACTCAATAATTGTGATGACGTGGCGACATGTGGGGATGTTGATTGTCGGCACCGTGTGATTGTGACATGTGTCACGAGATGATTGGCTGATGATGACATGGCTAACACGTGTCACGCTAACTCGGCATGTGACTGATGTGGACGACACATGGATGACAGATGGCGATAGCGATTGTCTGCAGCATGTCATTATGACATGTGGTTCGGCGCACGTTTGCATGATCGGCTGTGATGTTGACATGTGGCGGGCGTACATTAGTAGATTCGGCACACGTTAGCATCCGACATATTTTAGCAAAATCCCTCTGATTGGTCCATGTGTCCTGGCGCACGTTAGCGGTCGTGAAGTAGGCTGCGCGTCGCAATGCATCAAATGACCATTTTATCCTTTTTTGTCCTTTTGCACTATTTTGGCCCCGAATCACCTCCAGAGAGTCCTGAAACTTTATTTATTTACAAAATAACACAAAACATATCAAAATATTTAAAAATCTCAAGAAACTATATAAAATATTAGGTCAAATAAGTGGGAAATAGTGATACATTTACCACTCATCAGTCACATAGTTAATTTGTCTGAAAACACAATGTTCTTTACAAATAGTGATGCTATGGGTCATAATTGTCCAATAATCTGCCACTTGGCCTATAGCCAATTACTCAAGTATATAACACCTCAACTATGTACATGTCGCTCAAACTTTTACTAAGATATAGCATTCGTCACCGGATCTGCAATGTTATCATCTGATGCGAACTTTTTGATCTTCACATCGCCACGATGTATGATCTCACGAATCAGATGAAATCATCGAAATACATGCTTGGATCGTTGGTGAAATCATCGAATCATTACATCTCTCTCATCTTGAGTTTTAGGACATATATCATTCGATAGATAAACACCATATGACACCGGAAGCAGCCCCCTCTTGGACTGATCCATGTTGAATCTCTTCAACACTTTGTCAATATACGAGCTTTGGGAGAGTGTCAGTAGCTTTCTAGATCTATCCCGGTAGATCCTTATTCCTATAATAAAGGCCGCCTCTCCCAGGTCTTTCATGGAGAATTTTAATGAAAGCCAAGCTTTAACCGATTGTAGCATGGGAATGTCATTTCCAAGAAGCAATAAATCATCAACTTATAGGACAATGAATGTTAGTGCGCTCCCACTAACCTTCTTATATACACAAGAATCATCTTCGTTTTGAATGAAACCATATTATTTTATGATCTCATCAAGACGTTTGTTCCAAGAATGCGATACTTGCTTTAATCCAAAAATGGATCGGTTTAACTGGTAAACCTTGTTTGCATGTCTTGGTACGACAAAATCATCAGGTTGTTGCTTTTAAACATCCTACAAAAGGTTTCCGTTAAGGAAAACGGTTTTGACATCCATCTGCCATATTTCATAATCGAAATATGTAGCAATAGCAAGCATTATCCGAATGGATTTAATCATTGCAACGGGTGAAAAAGTCTCGTCGTAATCGACACCGTGTCGTTGATGATAACCTTTAGTTACAAGCCTAGCTTTGTACATTTGTATGTTACCTTCCATGTCTGTCTTCCTTTTGAAGACCCATTTACAACGATTAGGCTTAATGCCTTCTGATACATCAACCAGTGTCCAAACTTGGTTGGTATACATGGAATCCATTTCGGACTTCATGGCTTCTTGCTATAAAGCAGAGTCGATACCTTGTATCACTTCCTCATACGTAGCCGGTTCATCTTCCTCAATAAGATTAATGTCTACATGAGGTGAGATCAGAAACCCATACCTCGTTTTCTGACTCTCTCTAACTTACGCGGTTCTTATGTATCAGAAGATTGTGGAACAGTCTCATCCCTGATGGAATGTTGGTGTTCTGTGAGGGGGTCGGTGCTAGGAACAGTATCACTCTGATTTTCATCGAGTTCTACTTTCCTCCCACTTATTACTGCATTCATGACTTCATTTTCTAGGAAAATGCATGAATAACAACAAATATTTTGTACTCTTGTGGGTTTTAGAAATAATATCCTTCTGTTTCCTTAGGATAACCTACAAATGGGTACTTATCTTATTTGGGTTCTAGTTTCGTACTATCCAAACGTTTAACATATGCCCAGCATCCCCAAATCTTCAAGAATAAGAAACATGATTTCTTTCATGTCCATATCTCATATGGAGTCTGTTCAACAGACTTTGACGGAACCTTATTCAAAATAAGTATTGCATTGTTTAATGCGTATCCCCAGAAGGAAATTGGTAGCTTTGTGCAACTCATCATTGACCTTACCATGTCCAACAAAGTTCGATTTCTCCGTTCGGACACACCATTCAATTGAGGTGTTCCGGGAGGAGTCCATTAGGAAAGAATACCATATTTTTTCAAGTAATCTTGAAACTCATTGCTTAAGTATTCTACACCACGGTCAGACCGCAATGTTTTAATACTTTTCCCAGTCTGGTTTTCTACTTCGTGTCGAAACTCTTTGAATTTTTCTAAAGTTTCCGACTTGTGTTTCATAAGATACACATAACCATAACGCGATGCATCATCCATAAAGGTTACGAAGTATTCATATCCACCTCTAGCCTGGCTAGACATGGGCCCGCATACGTCACTATGAATGAGGGCTAACAGCTCGGTGGCACGTACATCTTTACCACTAAAAGGTGTTTTAGGCATTTTGCCTAACAAACAAGATTCGCAGACATCATATGAATTAGGATCAAATCCGTCCAAGTATCCATTCTTCGAAAGTGTGGATATACGTTTTGTTTATGTGTCCCAGATGACAATGCCACAAATAAGTCTCATATGTTTTACTCAATTTGAGTTTTTTATTTGTCATGTTATATGTTTGAGATTCGTTTATATTCAAAATATAAAGACCAATATTCACATCTGCTGTACATATCACAATATCGTTTTTATAAAACAAAACACCTAGTGTTCCTGAATATAAAGGTATACCCGCATCGGGTTAAATTAGATACAGATATAATATTCCTAGTCAAACTAGGTACAAAATAACAATCGCCTAATGTAAGTACATGCCCTGAGGGCGGATTCAAAACATAGGTGCCAACGGCCAAAACAGTGACTTTCATCCCATTTCCGACTCGCAGGTCGATCTCCCCTGAAGCCAGTCTCCTGCTATTCTGCAGATCATGCACATCAGTACATATATGAGTACCACATCCAATATCAAAAATCCAATTTTTAAAACTAGTAGTGGACATGTTTATTTCAATAACAAACATATTTGAAGCTGGAGCCTTGCCCGCCTTCGCTTCCTTCAAGTCCGCTTGGAAATTACGTCAGTCATGCTTTTAGTGACCCCGTTTACCACAGTGTAGGAAGACTGTAAAATCCCAGATTTTCGGGATAATTCTGGAAAAGTTCCCGGACCAAAATTGCGGTCGCGGAACAGAGCGACATTAGTAGATAATTGTTTAAGTGATGGAATATGGGTTGGAACAATATATTATGAATATTCATCGCGTTGGAAAACGCGTGGGATCAAAAGTCAGTTACGCGATTTTTGTAAAACGCGTAAAGTTTGCAGTTTTGGTCACGGAAATTGCAAACGAACTTTGATTGAGTTTATTCTTGATCCATCGGACTCATTTTTCTGAGACGAACAAGTTTCGTGTTGAACACTTTTCAAATATCGCGTCACAAGGGCTTCAAAAATGCGAAATTCTAGAAAGTTCCATGATATGGGCCTAAATGAAATTTTCCGGGGTCAGTTTGAAATTTTCAGAAACTTACCTATATAAACCCCATAGTTTCAGCAAATCACAAAATGGCAAAACCTTATCTCCCTCCTCCACCCGCACCCTTCATCGCCCTTGGAGAAGAACCAGTCGTCGGCAGCAACTCCGGCCACCACGGGCCGGCGCACCAGTGTAGACTTGACCGCCCAGCTCGATGGTGGCTGCCGATGGCCGTGAAAGCGCCGACAACAGCGGCGGTGAAGGGAAAGAAATGGCGTGAGATGGGTTTGACAAATCCGGCTCGTCGCTTCATTTCACGGCCTGAGCCACCCGCCAAATCGAAGCCCTCGGAGAGTACTACGAGTATGCGGAGTCGATTTCACTGACCAGCGCCCGGTTGCACGCAAAACAAGGAGGGAACACGTGCGTGAACAGTAAAACCCAAATGAACAGTAGCTCCGATCAAATTCTGACGACACCAGCATGTTCGTATGGCCGTTGGGAGTCCGAATATGCCCTCGGAATTTCGATACGACTATCCGTTAAAAATGTGTTATTTTAAAATTTATCGTTATATATTCGGATGCTTCTAGTAGTTCCGTAGTGTAGATAATTGACATGAAATGAATTGGATATGATATAATATGTTAAAACGATGCATGTGGTAGAATCCGGGCAAAATTGAAATAAATTAGATTGATCCTGTAGAATTAGAGAGTTTCCGATAAAATGGAGTTTCTCGCGCGATTGAGCGTAGATGACCGTAACCATGGTTATGATACAAATATGATACTGCGTGAGTAATCGAGTAATTCCTGATAAGTTTGGAAGGTCCAAGATCCTTCTGTAGCATTTGCGGAACCTTTTCCGTGAGATTTACCGCAAACGCGTAAAATGATAATATAAGCTATCTAGTTAGTTTAGAATAGTATAGAAATGCATATTATTGTAATGAAGTTTGAACCGTAGAAGCGGAGAGGATTAGTGTATTCCGGGAAAGTCCGAAAGTTTATTATAGATGAGTTGAAAGTTTCGCAAATAGCGGTTCTGACCTTGTGTTGTTATTTGTTTTGAAAGATCGGACCAAGATCATGAGTGTCCCCCTAGCCAGGTAAGTAATCCATGCGATGATTACTTGTGACGTCTTGTGATTTATATATATATATATATAAGAATATATATATATATGCAAATAAGATACTAGTAAGCCTAAGATTGAAAAGTATAAGAATGATAAAGTAAATGTATATACATGAAACATGAGCAAATACTTATGAGTCTAATATAATGATACTTTGGATTGGGGGTTGTAGAAACTACACCATAGGGAATGGGATTAAAGTTTAAAGGATGATAAATTATAAGGAAGTAAGCATATAAGTACAAAAGCGGGTAAGTATGCACAGGTAAATAAGCAAGCTTGTATATAGTAAGTATGTGTTTTGTGTACAAGTATCTTGATGTATGATTAAATGAACATATAATATGTGTGCATATGAATATATATGAATGAGATCTTTGGGCACATGTTGATATTTGAGAAATGGTTAAACAAGTTTAAGAATTGAGAACTCAAAGTTTGTATTTGTATGAAGTTGATATAGTAGAATTGTTTTGATTGTATGTGTGTATGTATACTTATGGAATTTGTGATAATGGTTTTATGTTTGACTAGTATGAGTGTTTGAGCACAAGTTGAATGTGAAATTGAGTTGATATGATATTTTGGTCGAAAAGCTAATACAAGTTAACTTGAGCATGATGATTTAAATGTATGTAAGTACGTAAATAAATATGACATAATCAAGATAAGTTTTGCATGAGCATAAAAGGGTGCATGTAAATGAATAGTCTCAATGTATCATAAATATGCAAGAATGAATGCATGTACCTGTATCATAATATAAAGAAATGCATATGCATAAATACATGTTATTTTCAGAAGCTAAGTTAAAGCTAAGAATGTTTTTTTTTTTTTTAGATTCAAAGTGTTACAAAGAATAGTTTCAAATGTTTTTGAAAGAAATGTATTTCAGAAAATGTTCATTATAGTTTGGGATTTGATTTAAGTTTTAAAAGTTTATTAGCATTTTTTACATGATTTTCGGGGCATGAGGTAAAACCTCACCCCAGTATGTAACTATTACAGTTGGAATTGACGGATACATAGGACATGTGCACATGTAGGGCCATGATGGCGGCTTAGGATCGTGTACCTGGTCCTCAGTATAGAGCTTGGGCGATAGCATTGATCCGCACCCCCGGTTCTAGTGGTAGTTACGTTGCAGTTGAGCTGTTGTCCTGGACGTGACTACACCCAGTTGAGTTGTTGTCATGGGTGTAGGGCTCTACATTGCAGTTGAGTTGTTGTCCTGGACGTAGAGCACCACCAGTTTCAGAGATGCCCAGTTGAGTTATGGTCCTGGACATAGAGTACACCCAGTTGAGTTTTGGTATTGGGTGCAGAGAGACGTCCAGTTGAGTTATGGTCTTGGACGTAGAGCAGTTTTCAGTTTTTAGACTCTCAGTACATAGTTTTCAGATTTACTGTATCCAGATTTCAGAACTCAGTTTTTAGTAAACAGTTTTCAGAAACTATATTCTAGAAACTGTTTTCGGAAACCAGAGATTTAAAGCATGATTTCAGACATAAGTTTTATAAATAGATTTTCAAACAGCATTTCAAAAAAGATTTTCAAGAAGTATTTTATAAAAGCATTGCATGATAAGTAGAATATAGTTTACAAGTTATGCATATAAATCATACATTTTATTATCATTTGAAAGCATATAGTTGGCATTAATACTTGTGACATGTCTGCATCGGTATGTATATATGGTTAACTTTGTGTATAGCATGTTTATATAGAAGTAACATTTTGTAAAATACGAGTGCATAGTAGTATGATCTTATTTAAATGTATTGTATCAATGATGATTGTATGAGTTGTATGTTTACTTAGAAAGAACATATTACAAGAATGCTAGATCTTGATGAAATGATAACATATGCATGTATACATGGATAGTGATAGTGGATTAAATGTTTAACAGTAATAATATTTTAGTTGTCCGATTTGATGATCCAACAATGCACAACTCTAAGTTATCATCATCTAACATCAACCAACAACTCAATTTTGAATTTTCATGCTCCAAGCAAAAATCCCTAATTAAAGTTTATGAACCCTAGTTTTCCAAATCATATTTAGCAAGGCTCTAGATACCATTATTAGTCTCAAAGACATGCCACAAGATCCTAAACATGATTCTATGTGTGAAAAATTCAAGTTAAGTGGCAGAATCACTTACATTAATTTAGGGAGAAATTTCAAAAATTTGATTTT
Organism: Zanthoxylum bungeanum; assembly: GCA_019454045.1. Taxonomy (NCBI): domain Eukaryota; kingdom Viridiplantae; phylum Streptophyta; class Magnoliopsida; order Sapindales; family Rutaceae; genus Zanthoxylum; species Zanthoxylum bungeanum. Next base: position 9,118 of record SKCR01040302.1, on the reverse strand, counting down.
GGATGAAGCTCCAAGCTTGTTGTTTGAGCTGTTTTTCCTTGGATGAGTTTCCCTATCACCTCAAATGACTCCTCCAAGTGCTAGCTATGTGAAATTTTTGAAGCAAAAATTTCACTCCATAGAGAGAAATGATCGGCCAAGGAGAGAAGAAGAGAGAATATTGTTAATTGTTTTCAAATATTTGTAGTTGTGTGATTAAAGGAATGCAATAATTAAAGTCAACTACTTCCATCAAACTTAGGCATTTGATGTAAGTCAAATGGTCCCACCACATTTTATATTCAAAATTTAAGTTGGATTCTCCAACACACAACTAGACTTCGGGTTCGTTTAATTTCGATTAAACGAATTTGCCGTCGCAAAATAATTAAATCCAATTTAATTAAATAATTATGCATCGCAAAATTATTACGATAGTCGCTTTCGAATTAATTCTAAATTAATTTGTTCCCCCGATTTAAAATCTAATTTTAATTTCGTATTGAAATCTGATTTCAATTAATATATTCGATATATTATTTTAGTCCCAAATAAATAAATTAAATAGTTAAATCCAATTTAACTATTAAATTTATTTTATCGATTAATTCTAAATTAATCGCATTCTCTTTTCTATACGAATTTAATCCCAGATTAATTCTTACCGCAATTAATCCCAGATTAATTTTCTCTCTCATAATTAATCCCAGATTAATTCTATATGAGTCAAATGTCATTGGTGAATCTTTGGGAAGCGACCCAAGAGATTCATGGATATGTTGGCAGCAAATACGATTATCGGACTATCCGAACACGTGCGTACCCCGTACCACATTCTCACCGATTTACAAGACATGGTTGGCTTCTAGCAAAATACCGTGTCTACCCAATTCTCCAGATATATTCACCGAGGAATATCATATGTATCATGCGTAGTAATACTATGTATTATGTAATGCGTAATACGATCCAGTATCGGATGGCACATGTTAGGCCTAGGGCTGGCTCTATGTCTGTCCCGTACGAAGCATATATCGGATCCCGAGTAACTAGTCTCTGTAATTGGAAAGTCATGACCTAGTCATACTATCCGATAGCTGCAGCTTTTAAGAGTACTAGTTTCGTATCATATGTGACCATCATCTCCATATGACTGAAGTGATACTCCCATCTTGACATCACATCCAATACACTACGATCCTCAGTAAAAACCCAATACAGGCGTACACAAAACCTGTTAAAGCTCCATACGAACAATACCAAAGTAAATTGATTGTCGCAAGGAATAGCGACGTAAGTCTCATGTTAAAGATCACATACACCTACCCTGATTCGGATTCCCATAGACACATAGTCATACTACCAATGGGATTCCGAGTGGGTCTATCCAGAGCGAACTGTTCCCGGTCTAACGGCTAACAGAACCTCTTATTACACTTGCATAAGTATCCAATACCTAAATATATGAGAATTATGTCGTTAAGCTTCCATAACGCGCACAAGTGTAATACTAGTCTATTCCGCATTATCAATGTCCAGTCTAGATAATATTTCGACTAGGGATATTTAATGATTAAACCATTTGTGGATTAATATTGTCTCATATCTTATTAATCTGATTTAACCATATGGACTTTTATCATTAATATATATCCAAGTAATCTAATTACAATAATGATAAAAATAATAATTTCCTTTTATCACATAGTTAATTTGTACAAAAACAAAATATTCTTTACAAATAGTGATGCTATGGGTCATAATTGTCCAACACATTGGTCCACACCCAACGAACATTTAGAGGTCGGACCATGAAAGGTTTCTGACATACATGGCATCTAAGTGTGGAGGATCTCACATAAAATCAATGTTATCCTAAAGTCAAAGGATTACATATGCTACTCAACTCGAGAAGATTCCTATTGACGGTGTTATGTACATCCAACTATTAGGAATCACCTATGAGTCATTCAGTATTCGCTCCAACGAATACCCACATGTCTATACGAGTTTCCAAAACTCATGGTACATCACGTTAAACCATTGGAACTCTAATTCCAATATACGACATGTGCTAGTCTTCTAGGTTATAGGAATTCGACCGTATTCCAAAACCAACGACTAAGAATATTTACTTTAAGAATAGTTTACACCTAGTGTCAAAAATATTCTAAGGTCGATGCCATTCTTAGCATATCTATACATCGATCTAATAAGCATAATAACAATACCATTAATAAGGTATGAAATGAAAAATATAATTATTTTATTAATATATAATAAAATGTACAATTCGGATTGGCACTCCAAGCACCAACTCCATCACACTACTTCCTCATAAATGGACTCAATGAATGGAGGATTCTCTAGATAAATTCTTGACTCTTTTTGCTTAGGTTCTTGAAATGACACCTCAGTTTCTATATATAGTTCTGCCTCTCTCCCCATTATGATATCCTTGTAATTCGCTTGATTACATGGGTCATCTTGAGCATCACATGGCAGTGTCCATTATGGTATAGAGCTCTGGTTGTTGGCTAGTTGTCTTATTTGGGCTTTCGGTGCTCTTATGGACCCTGATTGACTTTAAAAATGGCATCATATTTAGCTTCTTGCTTCTTGAACATGTCTGTAATATTTCCTCCAAGCTTTGCTGCTTCTCATACCATTGTCCAATATTTTGTTATTGGCATCCTGGGAGAGGATTGTGTCTTGTCCAAGATTATTGTTCTAGGCAAAGTTATGGTGGTTCTTCCATCATTACTTGGGTGGTTGCCCCCATATATCTCATCACTCATCATTATGTTCTGAAAGACTTGAGCATTCAATAACCCTAAGCATTTCATAAGTGTCTGTCAACAAGTACCGTGTCCTCAAGACTTCAAGTTTTTTATAAATATCTTCCAACACGCACTATATCCTACCAACATATGGTGCATCATGATCTCTTAAAGCTTATGGTTCTCTCGTCGCCTACCGGTACTCCATTTTTTGGAACACCTAAAAAGAAAAAGAAAAGGAAACTAAAGTAATAATAATAAAAATAAAAAGAAGGTCTAACTAAAACTAAGATTGATTACTCTAATACTAAAAAAATAATTCATTGACAACAGCGCCAAAAATTTGATCTTAATTTTAGACAACACGCAAACTCACATATCACACAAGTACTATAAAAATATCGGTCCATGATGAATTATTATTAATGTCTAATACTAAATTTTTACCAATCTAGCCTTATTTAGACTAATAATTTTGAAGAAATAGGTATTAACTATCCAAGCAAAGGAAAAAAAAAAGAAAATTTAAACAAGTGAAAGTAGTAATGTAAGAACAACCTAAGATCACAACTTCCCCACATTAATCCCGAAAATCTTTCTCAGTTTTTTATAATTGATCAACTATAAAGAATTATTAACCTAGAATATGAAGTTATCTACAAGCTTCTTCTGATGGTTGAGTAGAAATGCTCAATTTAGTTAAATTTTCTTTATTCCTATGATAATTAATCAAAGCTAAACTCATTGCGATCAAGTTCTAGTTATAGCTACGCATGCCTTGCAGGTATATTCCTATCCTACACGGAAATCGATTATATGAATATGATCACATGTTATCAATTCTCAAAGCTAAACCAAAATTTCCTTTTCCATGTTCTTTAGTGTTTACCACAACTATTCTTTTGGTGATTAATGAAAAGAAAGCACTAAGCAAAAAGAATGATAAATAATCTACATAAAGGTCACAAATCAATCATAAAAGAGATTCAATTAATAAAAGTTTATATTGGGTTCCATTGTAATCCTAGAACAAGATCTAGTTCATGATGAAGAAGATAAATAAAATTATCATGATATTCACATTAATAAATAACAAAAAAAATTAATAAAGAATGGATAAAAAAATAAATCATTAAGGTTTTCAATATTCAATCTCCAAGTTCTTCAATCTTCTCTTCTTAATCCTTGTGTATCTTATTATTTTTTCTTCTTCTTAAATGATTGTTGTGTTTAGAGAGTATTTTGTCCTCAAAATGGACTTATTTAGCTTCCCAAAAATATATGTGAAGTAACCCTAGATGTTCTTCTTTTATAGATATCATAAAACCAAGTTTCTTATTCAATTTTCATAGTTTTCCACAATTGATTCGCTACACAACTGTTTGTAAATCGCGACACAAGCTGATAGTGTAAAAGAGGCAGAATTAAGCTCGGTTTTAGCCATAAAAGATTCTGATTCAGTCTTCAATGTAAACTATAAAGTTGTTGATAATTGCGTCTTCTTTGTAACACAACTTTAATCCCCTCATTTGAATATCATATGAAAATGTTATGGTCAAAATAGTGAAGACTATTTAAATTAGGATGTCACTGGTGGCAAATCAGGAATTTTAGGTTTTTCACTCCTCTGTGCTCAATTCTTCATATAATACAATCTACATAAAAAAAAAAAACAAAATAAAACAAAACAAACATGAATATTAGTGTATGTAACTCATGAAAGAACATAATTTATGAGGAAAATCAATTAAATACACTTGAAAAATGTATATTATAGGTACCCATCAATATCAATGTGATTTCTATAAAAATATTATTACTTAAGCCTTTACTAATATGAATAGTCCATATTGATGACTGAAAATTATATTTTGTGTATTGTGAGAGAGCTTTTATGAAGATAATGTCACCTTTTTTTGCCAAAATATAGTGATTTGGGTACTCATTTGAAAAAACTTATAATTTATAAATCAATAATATATCAATTTTAAAATAATAAACTATTTTTGTTAATGAAAAGTATATATTTTTAACCTATGATATTTAAGCGATAATTAATCACTGATTAATCATCATTTAATCATAAATTGCTATTTGAGCAATCGATCCAACCGATTTGCTTTAATCCAACTTTGATTTTTGGTCGATTTTTGGGCGATTTTGACTGATTAATTGACAGATTTCTAATTTTCATTTTTTTTAAAAGTCGTCCGATTTTATTTTATAATATATGTTTAGTTTTAAAAAAAAAAATTGATTGATGATTTTGTGTGTAAAGCAAAAAGATTCCATTAGAAATAATTAAAAAATGGTAAGAATATGATTCAATTTAAAAGAATTATTAATTACTGAAATAATAACACTGGTATTTTTAATTTATAATATTTTCTCAAATAAGGATAAATTTTCATAATTGTATCAAAATGGTCCCTATTCATAGTTACTGAACTAAAAACTCTTAAATTATTTATTATTTTTCATTATAAATTAATGATTTTTTGTAATTTTTCAAGAATCTTGAGAAATGAATTTTTCGTTTTATATTTTCAATATGTGATATGTTAATTTTACCTTTCTTGATTAGTTTCCAATTAATCCTTGATTATTTCAATTAATAGCAAATTTAAGGTTTTAACTAAATTTTTATTTTTTATAACTTGGTAATAAATTATTCTGATTATAAAATAAAATCAACACATTAATGAAATTATTATTTGATTTCGACCATATGATTCATGCAATTAAGTAAATAATTTATTCTAAATCTCATTCAACTTTTTGATTACATCTGATCAAATGACATCCTATTCTAAATACGAGTACATAAACATACCATTAATATCAATTATTGTAATTTATCGATTTCTATAAGATATTGAGTCACTATAGGAGCAATAGCTTTGCTTTGTTTCAATGTGAGGAGGGTTCCCCTATGTTTCTTTTTTATGTTTTCTTGTATACAAACATCGCAGGCATATTATATATAATATATAACAAAAGCACAACATTCATTCGATATTGCCTGGCATTTGCTAGAATCACATATAAGACTCCATGGACCAAGTCTTGAAAAGAAAGAAAAATGTTATGCGAGACTCTTGAAAGATGAGCTTACTAACTAGGCTTGAAATTTCTATTGACTAGAACTAAGTATTACACGGCATTGCATTATATATATTTATTATATATAGCATTCACACTTGACAGTAAAAAAAATTTCAACCTTCATTATTTTGCAATTTTATTTTATTCAAACTTTTGGTCAGTCAAAGTCTTCTACTTGACCAAAATATATATTTTTTTTTTTGTTGAAAGAAAACACTGATCATTTAAGATAAGAAAATATTACATCTGATTTGAGGGGGAAAAGACTCCCGCCAAAAATCAGTAACACTTGAGTTACAAGCCGCTTTGGCTAGATTATGAGCCAATACATTGGAAAATCTAGACTTATATTGAAAAAGACAACTGGGTAATTGAGTCCCGGCTTTTTTCATCTCTTGGATTGTCCACTCGAGCTCCTTTGATGTTGAAGAAACTCCAAGAACTAAGTCAATGACATTTTTGGCATCAGATTCAATAATGAACGCCGAAAATTTCGATGATTTTGCTCCTTGGATTCCATACAGTATAGCCCGAGCCTCAGCTTCCTCTATGTCTTCTGTAAAAGGGATCATACTTGTTCCAACCCCTATAATCGAGCTGTCACAGTCTCTCATAACCAAACCTAACCCCGCAGTTTGTTTCTCCAAGTTGAAAGCTGCATCTACATTAATTTTAATATACCCAATTGGAGGGGGCTGCCAAACACATTCTCCTGTTCGCTCCAATACTCTACCAAAATATATAATTTAGAAATAGTTTGCCATGTAATAATAGTACCATGTTCTCATACAATCACCTAATATTATTTTATTATACGTGTTAAAATATTAAAAAATTATCAAATAAATAATAGTTATATTTAATACAACTATACAGTGGTGTAATCAAAATATTGAATTAGTAGGGTAAAATTTGATTTTCACCGGAAATAATAGATATTCTTTTATTTTAACTGAATAAATCAAAATTATCTTATTAACAAACCAAATTTTATATTAATTTATAAAACACATTTTGATAATATATATATATATATATATTAAATTGAGTGATGACAGTACTTCTACAACTGCACATATCATATATTTATTAATTAATTATCATCTCTATCACTATGTTGTATCAAAAAAAAAAAAATTAAATAACAGAAAGGACTACCATGGCTCCAAGATACGCGTATATATGCAAATTAAATCAATTGTTGTATCGCCAGCTGGCCAAAGATTTTACTCGAAGTGTCACAAATTTGAAATTTAAATTCTAAGATCTTAATGGGAAAAGGGAAACTTAATTAAAGAATAAGAAACACGGATTCATATTTTCATGGACTTGACTGAATAAAACAAAACAAAGAATAAATGTTACTATGTTGGACAAAGTGAACACCATTTTTGAAATATGTCCTCATTTTTTTTTTGTGTTATTGTGAGGTGTAGGTGAGTAAGTCATATACATAGATGTGTCTTAATCTTGACGACTGAGGCAATGCAAGCTAAGCCAATAATAATTTATACAATACTAAAAAATTTATCTAAGAAAATCAATCTTAAGGTTTAGCTAGTCCAACTTTTGAAATTAGTGATATAAAATTTAATTTTATAACTAAAATTTAATGAAAAATGAGAATTTGACTTCTCACTCATTGGAAAGGAGTTCGAGTCCGTATCTATTATTGAGTTAATTTTCTTCCCAATATTTTGTTGTTGATGTGCTTGTTCTAAGCTTAAACAGTTAGATTGAAAATATCATGGCCAAACGTAGTTACAAATAGGCTCACTATTTCTAATATAGAATTTGAAATAGAATTTGGTAGCGTGCTAGCTGATCCGCAACACGGCTAGACCGAGGCAAACCTTTAGAAGTGTGCTAACTTTCTATTCTAAGTGCGTGAAAGAGTTCGGTTCCCATAAGTCGGTAGAGGTGCAAACCCTCTTCTTGGTGACGGAGATAGGCAACTAGGATAGACAGGACGAGCGACAACAGCGGAAAGAGTATTTGCGTATACGACATCTCATTCGGAGTGGGTAACCCTCCTTTGGTTCAATGTAGGATATCTTTCTAAAAAGGGCGGGGGTTTCTCTTCTTTTCTTCTAGCGTCTCCCGTAGCGGAGAAGCATTTCCTTTGCTTCGAATCAATCCTATCATCAGTAAGGGTCTAATGCCAGTCTTCGAGGCAAGCGAATGAGCAACCAAACGAAGGAACTAAACTTGCAAGATAATTTATACTATCGCTATAATATTTATAAATTAATTTATATTATTAATCAATATTTTTTTTCAAACGCTAAGATTTTATGTGAAAATAAGTACGTCCAATTAATTCCTATGTTCACACACTTGGTAACTTATAATAATTACAAATGGCCAAAATAAGCTTTGATATTGTAAAGAATGTTCAATTACAATAATTGGAGAAATGATTATAATTTTCAATCAACGAGTATAGCCGTTTTCCGAAATATGGGTTCAATACTCTAGTTTAATGGTGACATAAAAATCCAAATCCGGTCCGACTCGATCAAATTCAATCCGATCTTTAATATATTATTTAAAATTAAATTTTTAATATTTTAATTTTAAAAAATACTAAAAATATTAAAATTCTTAAATTTTTTTATTATTAAGTACTAAATTTTTTAAAAAATTAATATTTTTTTTCAAAATTAAAAATTCATTTTTAAAAAAGTCCGGTCAAAACACATTCAGCCCCGGAATGGGCTTGGCAAAGTCCGGGGCCGGCCCGTTGCAACTCCTACTCGAGCCTATCCACTAATGAAGGAACGTTAGGAACCCACCTATATCATTGAATATGTTTATTTGGTATCATCGTTATATAAATGAAGTGATACCACCAATAATTATTATAGAATATGTAAGAGTCGTGTAAAATAAAATTAGCAATTATTTAATTTTTTTTATTACATAACATATGTGATAAGATATTATTTGGTTATTGTATCTGTGACATGATACTACTGTTAGAGTGTAGAAATTTTCCCTTGAAAGACCGGAGGAATTCTTCGATATCCCAATTGTATGAGTAAAATAATACCACCATCAATAATTAATAATATATAAGAGTTATATTTTTTTTAAAAAAAATACTATTTGTTTAGTTTATTATTATTATTATTAAAGAGCATATCGTGACACGACATTATTTAATTATCGTATTGGTTACGTGCATATTACAATGGGAAAAAGGCAACCCATTCACATTTCAGTGATTTCACACCTTGTATTTCCAACAGACA